>JACEGR010001823.1:0-150713 GCA_014170235.1 Listronotus bonariensis | reverse complement strand
AAAAATTGGATGAAACCCCCAATTTGAAGAGCTGGACTAACTAACTTAAAAATGTCGTTTTTAGTTTAGGAGTGAAAATACGTTTAACTTACTAAATTACTGCGTAAGCAAAAATACTGCAACTCATTATTAATTACACGGTTTTATTGGCAAGGTTGACAGATTTGTAACTTTCATGCTACATGTAAGTTGCTTGTTTTTTTGAATAAAATGTGTCCCATTTATTTTTACCGCATTGTATTAAGTTTTTCATCATTAAGTACGTTTCCAAAATTCCCTTTCTACTAGTTGCTGAGATGTAATTATATCACATTTGGGTGAAAAGTAGAAAAGCATTTATTTTTTATCATATTACTATTTAATCACCCAATTTGGGACATATAGCTTAACGATTTAAAAGGTATTTAGAGATAACGTACTTCTTCCCTTAGCAACTAAGTAGAGATAAAAATTTGAAAATATACTAAATTAATTCGCCAAATTGATTGCAATAAAAATAAATTGGATATTTTGTTAAAAAGCAAAATACCTGGCGCCTACATTTGGGAAATAGGGCAATAGTGCCGATAAGACTGGGTCAAATGAAAAGAATTAACATTTTCTTTACCGTACTGTAAAAATTTGATTCAATATAATAAAAAAATATATTGAATAATTTAGAACCCATAATATTAGCATTAAGAAGTCTATCATCGCGTCTAATAGTTTTTCGACAACAAGATTGTTTTTTATGCAAAACTCGCAAATTTTTAATTGTACCTATACACACTCTCAAAGAAAATTAAATTCCTTACAAAAAAGCTCTATTCGTGAATAGTCGTCAAATAAGCCGTTTTATTTGTGTTTTTTGAGTTTGAATTTTCGTTACTATTACAAATAGCTATTAATATTTAAATAAATTCAGTATTATCCAATCCAATTTTTGCAAATAACATTTAATGCGCTAGGAAAACGGATCTCCCAACATTTTTTAATAAATTTACTTCTTCAAAAGATATATGCCTTTCAAGTTAAATCCAAAAGTAATTTGTTTAATTTTATTGCGCCAAATAACTTTTAAAGAAGTGAATTTATTAAAAATGATAGGAGACATTTTTTGTAGCACTCCTTTAAAAATGTGTGTCGGATTTATTTAATTATTTGTGGTAGTAGCAAAAATCCAAACTTAAAAAACAAAATTAAAAAATAGTTTAACGTTTAGAGACCGATTACATTGAAATGGCTTATTAGACAACAAATTAAAAGAAAGTTTTTGTAGAAGAGACTTTTTTATATTAATATTAGGGGCTCTAGCTTTCACAATCATTTTTTATTACCATGAATAATCTTTTAAAACGTTTTTTTGCCGGGTCTAGAGCCGGCATGACTGTTTAATTGCACATGACCAAAGTCTACCAGAGTTTCGGTATTTTTACTAATCTACTTACTATTTTCAAAACATCACAAATAATATGAGACAAAGCATTTTTCTTTTTTATACAGTGTGTCCTAGGATAGGTGTTACAAGAGGACAAATTGACTCTAAATTTTTGAATATTAAAACAAAATTTTGAGAAAACTGGTCGCACCGTCCAAAACTGATAAATACAAAATATTATTTCGATTGGTAATATACAGGGCAAGTAATAACTAAAAATATGAAAAGTGAACAGGAGAAAAGTACATTAATTTTTGAAAATGGGACAAAATTGTATAAGTAAATGTGGTAGAGAATTAAATTTTATGTCAAAATTTAAAGTTAAAGAATTAAAGCAAACAAAATATTTTTGTCAACTTTTTATATTATGCATTAACAGTTTTTAAAATACTTGACTTAGGCAGCGAATTAAAAAAAAATATTTGAAAATATTATTTTTTTTTATATTTTGCTCCTTGTTGTCCATTATTTAAGTTGTAATGCGTATTGTAAAAAATTGACAATAACATTTTTCTTCACTCTCATGTTTTACTTTAAATTTTGACATAAAATTCAATTCTCTACAACATTTACTTATACAATTTTGTTTTATTTTTAAAAATAAAAGTAGTTAGCTCCTGGCCATTTTTCATATTTTTAGTTATAACTCACCCTGTATAATACCAATTGGAGTAAAATTCTGTATTTATTAGTTATGGACCATGCGACCACTTTTTCCAAGATTTCGTTTTAAAATTAAAAAAATGTTGATCCATTTGTCCTCTTCTAACACCTATCTTGGGACACACTGTATATTTTAAAGTAAAAATCTATTACACCTTTAAGATTTCCTCATTTATTTGCACCTTAAAAAAATCATCTGGTTTTCACCTACGCGGTAGTAAAAGTTATTGGGTTAATGTCACAGATGATTCTAATCTACCTTGACATTATACCTACTTATGCAATAAATTTCAACAAGAAATACCAAAAAACAAATTTAAACTGGACGAGAAACTGGTATTTTTATTGTTGCCGAAACGAAAGTAGGCATATTAAATTAATGTTAAGTTAAACCGTTGTTAAACTATATGTTTTTATTGCTCTTTGTTCTTTTAATGATTTTTACAGATATTGTAGTTTTATTTGCTAAGCATGTATCGGGTAATAATAGTGCATGGGTTAGGAATAAAACGTTGAATAAAACGGACTTCATGATAAGAACACTTTTAAAACATTATTAGAGGGGTTCCTTTGACGAGTCTACCACGAATATTTATACCGCCTTATATGAAAGCGGTGCTTTAACGCAGCATGTCAATGTCAAATGTTTCGAATGGCGAACTGGGTAAACGCGTCACTTTTTTGTTACAATGTTTTATATGCAATTTTTTAAATTTGCAAAAAATGATAAAAATTATAGTCATGAAACCAAAAGGCTCAAATATATGTTTGGGGTATCAGATTAGGCGGGTTTAGTGACTGTAACTATAGTTATTTTGTATGTGCTGTAACCCTTACGATTTTTGGTACAATGTTTAAAAATTGCATGTAAAACATTATGGTAAACTTGTCGGACAAAAAAGTGACGCGTTTGCCCAGTCCGACACCTCAAAACATTTGACAATGACATTCTGGGTTAAAGCGCCGCTTTCTATATGGAGATATGAATATTCGTGGTAGACTCGCCAAAAGAAACCTCATAAAAAAGTTTTAAAAGTGTTCTTATCATGAAGTTGATCTTATTACTGGCCCAGGACCTATAAAGTGTAAATAAAAACTGATATTCCATTTTCTATTAAGAGCTTTTCAATGATTTCTGCAGTTGCTGGTTTTGTAATTTTTACTTTGCTTGCTATATAAGAAAAGCTTAAAGAAAAGTATGTGTAATGGTTTTAAGGTTTTTTGCGTAACTTCTCGTCCTGTCTGTGTGTGAGAAAGAATCAATTTGAATTTAATTTTTTTAATTAAAATTAAATAGTGTAATATAATTATTACATTTAACACAGTATTAAGTATTTTACACATTCAAGTTGTTAAGAAAATAATAATTATGGTTTTTTGTCCACATATCAACGCATTTTGTAGTGTGTCACATTGTTTCCATGCTGAAATTATTTATTTAAATCTGTTCGTATTTTACACGCTTTTAGACGGTCTATTTTCCATGATTTGCCTGTAAACCTTAACTGATGCTGTATATCAAATGCTATTGGCTCTAAAGAAACAATTTGGTACAGAAAATTAAATTTTAAAAGCGAACTTTCTGTCTGATTTTTTGTAAATTTGATTAAATTTTTACCTCAAGTCTCAAATTTTGGCAAATAATCTGTATATATATTTTTTAATATAAACTTTACAATATTTTATGCAACTTTCAAATGCATTTAATTTAAAAAAGAAAAAGCCAAATTTTTGATTGGAGAATCATATTAATTAAATATTAAAAAAAAATCATATAGAGGATTTGCATTTAAAATATATATTTGGGGGCTAACCCTCATCAACTTTTTTAGCCATTAATTTTTTTTACTTAAATGTTGCTCTTAGACCAATAGCATCTAGTATATATTTGGTGTGGGTCCCATGTGAAGGTCCCATGACTCAGTTTTTAATTAGTTTGAAAATTCTAGTTGCGCGCCTATAATGATGGTTTGGGATTATTAAATTTATTAATAAGCTTGTGTGATATTTTAATTACTATTATTCCCTTTATGTAAGCCCAGCGTAAAATAAAATTAAAGCTTAAAAAAATGTATGTGGAAATAAAATTCATATGTAGGATTTTTGTGGTCAAGGATTTTAAAAACTAAATTCATGTTTATTGAACCATTTATATTTAAAATGTAAAGGTAGTTGGTATTTAGGTTTATTGTTTGACATAAAAATTAAATATGAGCTTATTTTTAATACAACCTAAAGGAAGCGACTTTTCTTTTCACTTTTAAGTGTTTGGGTATGTTTTATTTCTTTAAATTTGGTTTTTATAACACCATAATGTTACTTCCGACTTCGACTTTTTTTTTAATGTTTAAGATTTATAATTTATGTTATTAATAGCTAAAGAGACAACGTGGTCCGTTAACTGCTCAATTAGCAGTTTTTTGAAAATTTTATTCTATTTAAAAGTTACTACATGCTATCAAAATGTTAAAACAAGATTTATTAAAAATTTCAAGTTATTATTAAATACCAAGTCATTAAGTCCTATTCAGATTTTTATTTATTTATTTTTTAATTTAAATTACATTTTCTACAGTTTTATAACAATTTGAAACAACAATTTTTGTCTTTAACAACAAACCTAAAGATGGCGCTTAGATAAAATATGTTAAAACAATTAAATTTTACAAATTTGCTTCAATTTGATTAAAATTATTTAATAGTAAGTTAGTAAAAACTGTTTTAAAGAAATAATAAATCCTAATAATAAATTTTTTTATCATACAGGGTTAATTGAAAATCTAAATAGGACGCCATGCCCTGATATTTTGGCACAACTTTTAATTTTAAACAATTATTTTTTTAATTTAACGTTTTATTGTATTTGGTATAATAAGGGTACTTTAAGTAGTTTTTGTTTTTTTACCTCCCTGTCCCACGGAAAAAAAAACCGTATATGCATAGAGTAATCCATTTTTTTTTAGAAATTTCAATAAAATTACTTTTCCATTTGTTGCACCTTCTGTATGGACTACACTTTATGTTACATAAATTATATAGAATTACATTTATAATAAATATTATTCATAAATTAAAGCAGTGCCGGATTAAGATCTATTTTCTACTAAAGCAAAGATTAAATGTTGTTTACTTTTGTGATCAGTGTAGCCAAAAATAATTTGATTGTCCAAAAAATTGAAGAGCGGCTTCAGTTTGCACACCTTTTTACTTCAAATGGATAAAACCACTAAAAACTGTTTTTACTTTCTTTTCAGCCTAATTTCTGGTATCCTTAAGTTTAGCGAGGGGGGTGCACTATACAGTGTGTCCCAGGATAGGTGTTACAAGAGGACAAATGGACCAAACATTTTTGAATTTTAAAACGAAAAGTTAAGAAAACTGGTCGCATGGTCCAAAACTAATAAATACAAAATTTTACTCCAATTGATATTATACAGGGCGAATAATAACTAAAAATATGAAAAAATCCTAGAAGCTAACTACTTTTATCTAAAAAATAGAATAAAATAGTATAAAAAAAAATATGGCAAATAATTGCCAGAGAAATTTTATGTCAAAATTTAAAATTAAAGCATAAAGTAGAAAAAATGTAATTGTTAATGTTTTACATTGGGCATTACAACTTAAATAATGAACAAGAGGAAGCAAATTTCAAAAGAAAATTTTATAATTTTAAAATTTTTAAAAATTTGCTGCTTTAAGCCAAATATTTTAAAAACTGTTAATGCATAATGTAAAAACTGACAATAATATTTTCTTTACTTTAATTCTTTAACTTTATATTTATTAAAAAAATTAATTCTCTACAACATTTACCTATACAAATTTGTCCTATTTTTAAAAATAATTTTAATTTACTCTTGGTCATTTTTCATATTTTTAGTTACAATTCACCCTGTATATTGCCAATCGAAGTAAAATTTTGTATTTCTCAGTTTTGGAACATGCGACTAGTTTTGCCAAAAGGACTTTTAAAAATTCCAAAATTTTTGGTCCATTGCTACACCTATAATGGGACACACTGTATGACTTTTATATATTTTTGTGTTTTAATGTATTTATAAATTTTAGCAGCATTTCAAAGCTATATTAATATTGCAAATTTGCTTCGACAGATTCTGCCTTTCGTCAGTCCGCTGACTCGTCATTAATGAATAATAATTCTCTCTAAATTAATATTATGTAAAGGAATGAAAAATAAGTAAGTATTTATCTACATATTTTATTAAATTCTAATAAAGAGGTTCATACAAAATTAAATAATTTGTTCCATATCGCAAATCGGGATTTTTGTTATGAAATCGGGACGTCGGGACATAGGGCCTAATAACCGTTACAGTCCCGATATATCGGGACGAATGGCAATTCCACTCTTGAAGCTTATTAACTTATAAAAAGATATTCAAGTATATTTTTAATAAAAGTTGATTTAACACTTTTTTAACCTGAAAATTTAGTAACTTTTTTGTGATTGTGGCTTATCGTGTTATTATAATAAGCCTTTTAATTAATGTTTTATTATCAATATTCATATATAAATTTTAGTGAAACTTTTCTTCTAAAATTTTAGAAATACCTAATTTTCAGTTTAGTAAATCTTAGTTGTAAAGACATGTATATCGCAATATTAACTTAATTTTTTTACAAAAAGAACCTAAGTACCTTTTTATAAAAGATTAAACGTGTCTTCTTTCCACGCTTTTACAAAAATTACCTATTTAAAATAAAATGACCTGTATATGTAGATCTTAGTAATTTCTTATTTAATCTAGTGATTTTTTTCTTATAAATTTTTAAATCTTGGCAATTGTTTGCATGTCACGTTTTCAAATGACAAATTTCCAAATTTTACCTCCTAATTCTTGTCATTGTTACACAAGGCATTTATGCACTTTGAATAACAAATGTTAATAGCTTTCACTCAAATCGTAAATGGACTTAGTAAAACGCGACAAAATAAAAAAATTAAAAATTAAGATTTTGTACATTTTCTTGTCTATATATATTTTGTTCACGCTGTTAGATTTAAAAAAGTTTGGTTACTTATGTATCCAAAATTTATGAATTTTTCTTATCATTTATTATTAATGTTGCAAAATATTTCCTGCGTTTCAAAAATCGTCTTTTTAAATTAATAAGTAAATATTTGCTAGAACTAGAATTAGAACAATTTTATTACTAGACCAGACAATTATCTTTATAAATTATTATACATAAATAGGTTCCAAAATATATAAATCGTATAAAATGTTTCTTGCTTTATTTTATTCCTAAAATTACTTAAACTAATATTTGTTGTTATTCGCTAATAACAAAATAATTTAAAAAAATATATCATCATAAATATTTTATCAGAAACCGTCATTTTCCCTATTTACTAAGGTCAAAATTGATTAGTTTTTAATTTTGGTTTTCTTTTATGTTGTTCATGAATACTTTTTAAAATGACTTAAAGTGGCTTCAATATTTTTTCCCAAAAAGAAGCTAGGCACCAAGAAAAACAAAAAACTAAAAACTTACATCTTTTATTGCTTATTAAAAATATAAAAACTTTATAAAAAGTCAGTGGCGTCCGTCTTTTCTCAATTATATTGGCTGTGGTGCCAACTGACAATCCACTAAAGCCAAAATCTTAATCTAAGTAGAATTTTACAAGCGCCTTATTACATTATATAGGTGTACCAAATTTCATCTGAATCGGTTAAAAGGGGCAACAAAAAAATTTTTTTTTTTATTTTAACTCCTTGTAAGTATCTCAGAAATGAAGCAACTTCGGACATATATTTATAGGAACTTTATTTTTATATAAAAACATAAGAAATCATCACCTTAGGTTTAGTACCGTAGTTAGGAACACCGCTAAAATTAATCTAATATATAAACAGTACCCTTTAAAAGAATTTTAATATAATAAGAGATTGTTTTTTATTTTAAAGCAAACATAAAGCTTAAGATTCTTTATACAGGGTGCCTAGTAACGCTACCGACAAACTATAGCTAATGAGCGATATTTTTTATTAAAAAATTATGAAAAAGTTCATATAGTTATATGTAGAAAACGTTTAATTTTTTTGATTTACAGGTTGTAAAAACGTTTCAGAAATTGTATTTTTAACAATAACTTTTACACTAACACGAACATCAAAGAAATAATTTAGATATTTTTATTAAAATTTGAAGACTATTTCCATGAATTAAAGCACATATTATGAGGAACAAAAAACAAAGAAAATTCCCACTAGTGTAGTCCGTAAGAGATTCAAAGTATTCATATATATATATTTTTTTAAATGCTACGGCACTGTATTTTTCTAATAATAAAAAACCTATATTGAATTTCCCTTAAGTTTAAAACAAATTTAATTTTCAAAGTTCTTTATTTTATGTATGGTTGGCGCGTAAATAAATACAAACTGTTTATCGGCATGGTTATATCGTTAGGTAATAAGGGGTGATTCATTTGTAGATATAGTAATACCCCGACTTACGCTACCCCGACTTAGGCGAATTCGGACTCACGCGATTTAATTTTCTCGTTTATTCATTTTTTTAATGCTGTTCAGTCAAGGTCAAGCTGACTTTTTGCTGAAAAACATCATCTTTGGAGTGTAAACTTAACATAATTATTAAAGACTACGATGCAAAAATTAAAATTTATGAATTAGCGAGTTTGATCTACCGGAATCGACAGTCAGATCAAATAAAAAAGTAAAGAAATAATTCTCGAAGCTGTGAAAAACGCCATCTTATTTAGTCTTCGGTACCAATTAAACATATTTTGTATGTCTATATGCAAAATTGTACCCCGACTTACGCGAATTCAACTTACGCGGATAGTGGTCGGTCCCACCTATCGCGTAAGTCCGGGGTACTACTGTACTTATATAAAAAAATCGAAATAACTTTGTAATGTAGTAATATTTATTATTATACGGAAGAACTATATCTAACATTTATTTTTTAAGATTTTGGCTTTCAAATATTGGCATTAACTACACCTAACATGGTCTGTTCTTAAGCTCCAATTCCCAAGCTCCAAATCAATTCGTCAGAATCATTACGTACACTCGTAGCTACTGCCGCTATATTTTTGCACTACGTGCTGGATGTGGCTTATTTGGTCAAGAATTATTCAGTAATGAAAATTGGAATTCAAATTTTTGTGATGGTATAGCAAATAGTCGGTTCAGTAGGCCGATTATGCGCGGACCATAAGTTGCCCGAAGCATACGAAACACATTTCTCGGAGAATAATGATTTTCATAATACAGTTAAACAAGTTTTAGACGTTGTGCCAAGGGCAAAGTCTTACCAGGATAAATTGCCGAACAGTACTGAACATAAATACCATGACAGTTTAAAATTTAGACCCTCTTATCTATCCAAAAATACCTACTAGAAAAAGTACCTCTAAATGAATCACCCCTTACTTAATTATAAAGTAAATAAATAAAATAAAGATTTTTTATTATATTTTTTTACAAACATAATCAGCAAAATTTCGAAAAAATCTCAATATTAATAACTGATATAAGAGAGTGCATTCGTAAAAAGTGGTACACACTGTAAAATAAATATTGTTAATATGGTATTTAAAAAAGTATCGCCATCGCCTAAACAATTATGATTAAGCTTAGTTCATAAGCTTGCGAAATGCGATTTGCGAATTGCGAAACTTGTTCTGATTGGTCAATTTGTAACGACTTTCGAATATTTCGTTACAAATTGACCAATCAGAACACGATTCGCAATTCGCATTTCTGCAAGCTTATGAACTAGGCTTTAGGCTATATCTAAAAAAAACCTCATTGGCAACCCCTGGTTTTCGAAACACAAGCTAATGCTAGTGCTAATTAGAAATAACATATGGATTTTCAAATAATAAAGAATGTACCAAAAAATTGTATTTTTCTTTTAAGTTTCTTCACGAGGTGCTTGAATAAAATTGAGAAAAATATTATTATATTTGTTCTATGATGTGGAATAAAAATAATTAAAATTGCCATTATTATTAATAATAAATAATTAAATTGATTTAAAATGTGTGTGTATAATTTTTTTACATAATCTTAGTTTGGACCAATTGACCATAAATTTTTTAGGCTACCCTGCAATAGCTTTGTTCTTATACTAAATTTGATATGAACAGTTTCTGTCCGGTAAACAGATGGGTGTAGGTTGCTTTCTATTCGCACCTTGGACTTAAAGCTAGTAAAAATAAGGTGTTTTATGTTAAGCATCGTTGAATTATTTAATTGTTAAACCTAGGATGACAAAAAAGCTACAAAATCGTAACAATATTATATTTTATTCAAAAAAGTAAATAAGCCACATAATATCCGTCTTATATAAATTTGTCTTCCAGAGGAACAACGTAAGATTCCCACAAGTTCGTGCACTACTTGTGGTTTAATTATCTCACGACACTGCTTTGTCTATTAGTCATTATGTCACTGTTCCGGCAACTAATTTCACTTTTACTTGCTTACTTCATGCTAGCTTAATGAATTACCCACTTAAAATTAGACCACTTGGGCTAATAAGTCATGTTTGTAAACATGGGAATATATCTTACTACGCTTAACAAGGCTCAAAGTAATAAAATTAAAAATTTAATATTCTAGATAACAAAAAACTAATTTAAATGCATCTAAAAAAAGGTTTTGTTAGGATTTGTCACACATAGCTACAAAACAAACTTTATATACTATATATTTTCGTAATAAATTGATAAAAAAAACCTTTAGCGTTATTGAATAAGTGATCCACTGCTATCCTGATCAGTAGATCGAGAACGAACCCAAATAGTTAAGTTCTGTAATTTGAAATCTAAGGAGATAAAGGTATATTCTGGATTCAGGGATCTCATTTGGGTCCTTTTCTTTTCCTTATGTTCATAAACGATCTATGCTCAATTTACAAAACCAGCAAATTTCTCCTGTTTGCTGACGACTAAAATATATTTCGCAAAATAAATATAGAAATTATTTGCATATTATTACAAAAGGATATAGATTCTTTAAATAGTTGGTGTAAACAAAATCAAATGACATTAAACATTTCCAAATGTAACATTCTTTTTTTCTATAAGAGAAAGAAGAATCCAGTACAGCACGATTATTTCATTGGCGATTTTAAGTTGGCAGGGTTTCTCTGATTCGTGATTTGGGTGTTTTGTTTGATATACAATTTATTCTACATATAGATTACACTATTGAGAAGGCATTTAGAATGGCAGGGTTTGTATGCGACAGTGTTGGAACTTTAGGAACGTCGAGACACTCAAAACAATATATTATGCCCTTGTATTGTCTGGTCACCCATATGCAGTGTTCATATCAAAAGAATTGAGCGGGTGCAATCGAAATTTTTACTACATAGGACAAAGGTTACCAGTACTTTCGATCTTTCATATTCAGAACGACTAAAGTTAACCGGCCTACAGACCCTGCAGGATCGACGTGTTTAGTTGGATTTGACATTTGGTCATAAGGTTATTAATAATTTCGTCAATTGTTTTTGACTTCTAAGCTTGTTTAATTTTTAGAGTCCTGCTTCGTTCTACCAGGCAGACGGAGTTGTTCTTTCTGAACTCAATCATAATAATTCATAATAATTCATTTATTTTCATGTTATTGACAAATTGTCTTACATACATCAAAAGATAAGGTTACAACTAGATATAACATACTTTTATAGCCTTGTTTTTACAATATACTTAGGCTCTAAAATTAGAATTAAAATAATATTTAAAATGTACATTAGTTACAAATCACAAGTACGGTTAAAATTAACATCATTTTATAATTAAAAACAAAATAGCAGAGACAACCACATTTAAAACCTAAAACGGAGGTACTCGTCCACCGAATAAAAAGCATTATCCAATAATATGGTTTTTACTTTCTTGTCAAAGTTCTTATATGGCAGAACTCTAATATTTTCAGGTAATATATTAAAAAATTTATAGCCCAGTGTCCTGGGCCACTTTGACACCTTTTCACTCTCCAATAAGCCGGAACTAGATCTTGTTTATGCCTTGAATTGTAGGTGTGTATACTTTGATGGGTCACATAATGGGACTCATGTTGTTTTATATATTTAAAGTTTTCAAAAATATATTGTGAGGGCACTGTTAATATCCTATGAGAGATGAATGCATGTTTACAGTCGTCTCTAAAACCAAGATTATCCAAAATTCTAAGGGCCTTTCTCTGTAGGCCAAAAACTCTATGAGTATCCGCAGCATGGCCCCATGCAATGATCGAATATGCGAGATGTGTGTGGAATACAGAGTGATAAGCTGTTTTTAATATATCAAGAGACACACAATTTGCCAGATTTCTCAGTATAAAGAGACTACTACTTAGTTTTTTACACAAATTATTGATGTGAACGTTCCATTGGAGTTTTGGGTCCAAATTTACTCCTAGAAATCTGACTTCATCTATATTATCATTTTGGTCACCCACATCTCGGATTGAGAATAACACATTTTTTGTTTTGGCTGTGTTAAGCAGTAATTTATTGGCATTGAACCACTGTTGAACCTTCTCCTACGCAGCCCTGGCGCCCTCAAGCGTAGTCTCAACAGTATCCCCTGCGAAAGCCACCGTGGTATCATCAGCGAAATGTGTGAACTTGACCATACGATCCATATTCGGAAGAGAAAAGAACAGAGACTCTCACTGTTTGAGATCTATTTTGCAGATAAGACTTTATAAGTTTAATGCTGTCATTTGAGAAATTATATTTAGCTAGTTTTTGCAAGAGGACTCCATGGCTGACGCAGTCAAAGGCCTTACTAAGGTCACACAAAAGTACGGAGCAAAATTGTTGTTCATGAAAAGATTCCGTTATATATGATATGAGGTCTAGAATACCCAATATGATATTTTTATTCTGTCTAAACGCAAATTGATTTTTTGAGAAGCAATCATTTTCCTCCAGAAATTGTACTACTTGTAGAGACATGCATTTCTCTATTATTTTTGAAATAATTGGTAGGATGGAAATCGGTCTGTAGTTATCAGGCAGATTTACATGGCCTTTTTGAAGATGGGACAGACTATTGCCTTCTTAAGAATATCTGGAAAAACACCCTCTTTAAAGCTTAGATTGATTAATTTTGTTAGCGGAGATATTATAAGATTTTTAACTGATCTAATTAATTTAATATTCAATCCAAAAATGTCCTTACTATTTTTATTTTTTAGGTTATTGATTATGTCACGGATATTATTGTAAGTTATTTCGGTGAATGTAAACGTGTTTGTGGGAGATTCTATATTAGTTATACTTATTGGATCTATGCCTAAGTCAGGAATGTTTTTATTAGATTTTCCGCAACTTGCGAAAAGTAACTGTTAAAAGAGGTGGGGGAAATGTTATGTGGTGTTGGAGTATCTCTTTTAATTCCACGTTGGTTATTGATGATGCTCCACATAGTCTTATTTGGATTATTGGAATTTAGAATGGTATTATTGTTAGCTCGTATTTTGGCTTTATGGATTTCCAATTTGTACTTTTTTCTTAATTCTTTACATATGGATTTAAGATTTTGCATTTTATATTGCTTACAGAGCTCCTCCATGAACAACAAAAGATCTCTCATTTTTTTAAATCAGGGTTAAACCAGTTGTTTTGTGACCCTTTTTTAAAACCCTACTTGCAATAAGTTTCTCTGGGAAGGCCCTCAAATAAGCTTTTTCCAAATTGTTTATAAAGAGGGAAAATTTCTCGTTTACACCTAAGTTATTTTGATTTATAAAATTCCAGTCTACTTCAGAAATTATATTATAGAAAAGATTTAAGCCCGCTTGCGTTATTGGTCTGCAGGTAACTTTAGCATTTTGTTGGTGATCTGTAGTATCTGTATTGATAAAAGCAATAAGTTGACCCCGATGGTCGGAAAACCCTAACTCGCACACACTTGCTGAACATAGCTCAATTTTTAAATCAGAACAAACATCGGTAGAAATTACTCAATTATAGGCGAATTATGACATTGTGGAATGGACTATCAATTTAAACTTTACCTGCGTTCCGAATAAGTTTAAGAAAGTTATCAGGCCCGTCGCTGCAAATGTTTGATCAGCAGTTTGTTTCTTTTTTGACTTGTCTATTTTTCTTAAGGTTTTTAGATTCTTTCGTCTGGAACAATTTTCATATTTATAATCTTTTTTATTTTTTTGTTTTTAATTTTGTTTATTATTTTATTTTAAACTATGTAGGTATACATTTTTATTTATGTATTTTATTTATATTTTAAATTTATATGACTTTTATGGTAATTCTAAAGGTTTTAACATTTTCTTTTGCACTATTTGGGCACCGCCTGTAATGAAAGTTTAAATAAATAAAATGTAAAAGGCAAGACTGCGGTTTATTTCGTTGGTTTAAACCTTTAAATTAAAAAAATATTTACCAAATACATTTTTCTACAAATATTATTAAAGATATTTCCTTTAAAGAGACAGTTTTTTCTCTTTTTGTGATAAATACCAAAAATATTAGCAAGCAATTATTCCTAACATCCCAACAAACAATAAGTTGAAATTAAATACTATGCGAAAACTCCCTAATAAGCAATTTATACAACGGGAACTGCTCATCGGTCAGTACATTTTGTGGTGGCACTACCGCGTTGTCTAAAAGGTGCTGTGAAATGTTTAACTGCATGCTTCAGCGCTTGGACAACGTTGACGGAACCGGGGGAACGAGGGGTTAAACATCTTATAACCCGGCCCCCACGGTATTCTAGTATTTACGCATAAGCCTTTGTGGGATGTCAAAAAGATTTTTAAAAAATATATTTTTTCGACACCAAAATTTACCCAAGCAACCAGCCAGAAATTTATGCTGTGACGTTTTAAAAACTACTTTTTCCTTTTCATCTTTTAAATGGAAGAAAATATCTAGAGCTGGTAAAATTTAGGTAAAAGAGTATCAACACAACTTTTTACCATACCTTGTTTTCAAGACCCTTTGATAATGATATTAACTTGAGTGTCCCAAAGAGCTGTGCCGATTTAAAAAAAAAATGTGTTAAGTAGGAAATCAATGTTTTGAAAACTTGAAACCAAGGCAACCTCCCTTTTCATTTGAAAAAAACTAATAGTGCTACCTTGAGGCATGTCACCACAAACATTTGTTCAGTGAAAGTAGTTACATTGATACCTTTAAACCTAAATTTTACCCGATCACGATATCTTGTTCCATGTAAAAGATAAAGGAGTAAATAACTTTTAAAAATTCCAATGTATATCAGAATTAACTAATACTGTGTTCTATTTTATCGACCATTAGTACCACAACTCTTTTACGATATAAGCAAAAAGGGTAGATATACAAGTGGGGTCAGATACAGAAAATACAAGCTATAACTTACGTGTATCAGTAAAAATACAACAGGGATATGAATATGGTTAAGTGAACAAAATTAAAGTTTTATGTGCTCAATGACATACTGTTTAAAAAGTTTTAAAATTCCTAGTAGTTTCGAAGATATCCGAAAAATAAAACAAAAAGTGAAAATTTGTTTTATTTTTTTCCTGGTCTTATTGGGTCGGATTTAAAACTAAATTTTGCTTAAGCATTGCCACATTTTCGTCCTATCTTAATGGTGATATTTTGTTTCAAATGTGTCTTTTTGTTTTCGTAGAACCAACTTCAACTTTCTTGATTAAATACGGTCCTGATTATTATCTGACAGCAAAAATCTTAATAGATATTAAAATTTTAAAGCCGATTTTAATATAATTTTATTATAATAAATTCAATGATGTATCACACATTGAGGTTTAATCTTAATACGGACCTGTGTTTCTGAAAATTTAATAAAAATAATAAACTCTTTGTAATAAATTAATATCTTACTTTAATAAACAACATATACTTTAACAAAAACAAACAGCATCAATAACTTTGAATCTTTAAATACCGTCCTATAATTTTAATATCGCAATTTCACACCCAATTTAATTTCGATTTAACGTTATGGATTAACCGTCATATATTTCTCAGAATGTTGTAAAAATAGCAAGTTAAACATTTTAAATTAATACATTAATTTATTAAAAATAAATAGATACCTTAAAAGTAAAACAAATGATTTACTAATACAACAATTATTTTATACTATACAAATAACTAAGCTAATGTTAGATAATTTGCTTTATTCAACATTTACAGTAAATCATTTGTTCATTTTTTGTGTTCACTGTTATCACTTTTACTTTTAAATAAACCAGTGTATTAGTTTAAAAGTAAAGATAACTATTTTTTAACAAACTGAAAAATTCGGGTCTAAATCACGGTTAAACCATAGGTAAAACCATAATGTAAAATGAAAATAAAATTGGCTTTAAATTGGCTTTAATATTGAAATTATTAGATTATTTAAAAATTGGGGTTTTTGTTAAGGTATTGGTTGTTTATTAAAGTAGTTTTAAAATGTTTATATCAAATCCTAAAAAAGTAGTTTATTACGGTTAAACCAAAATGTGAGATACATCAATGAATTAAAAATAAAACAGGCTATAAAACTTCGATATCAACTATCGGGATCTTATTTTAAAAAATGTAACTTAGCGACGCCAGCGAATAAGGAGTTTATTATTTTTATTAAATTTTTAGAATTACAGGTCCCTACTAAGGTTAAACCTTAATGGGTGATAAATAATTGAATTTATAATAAAATCGATTATTAAATTTTGATCTTAGTTAATAAAGTTATTGATGGTCCCACAAGAACAAAAGATGCAATTTATTTTAAAATTCGACCTAAAATATAACCAGGAAAAAAGTAAAACATTTTTTTTACTTTACCGTTTTTTAAAAAAATTCAACTGCATATTATTAGGCACATAAAATCTTAATTTTGTTCTCATTTAACCGACTTCGTATCCCTTACCATTTTCAAGATTCCCATAGTGGCCCCCTAACTTTGGACATGTTGTGTATAGACTAGAGAACTAAAAAAAAAATCTGTTCCCAATTGACGGCGTAATAAAGTATAAAACATATAAAAAATATTAAGTGGATTATAGAACTTTCTCCTTTTAAAGTCGGTTGAAAATAAGATACAGAGAATACCCACTAGCACTACCTTTATTTTAACAAATATGCTGCACTGATTTTTAATAAAATATACTCGTATATTAGTTTTGTAAACTGCGAATGAAACAATGTGACTATAAATATACATAGATTTAAAAATATTTAATATATCCTTTTCTTGTTTTAGTGTACTGAATAGGAGTCCAGAACATCTTATTCATGAAATTATACTGGTCGATGATTACAGTGATAATCGTAAGTAATACCATATTTTTCGAAACGTTACAAAATCGTACGTAGATATTGGGGTAGTCTGAATTTAGGTTTTAGTTTCGGTGGCCATATAAAACCATGTTATATTAAAATATTTTATTTAACCATTTGTACAAATACTAACATACAATAAATACCCCATAATAAATCTATAAACGTATGCAGTGGCGTAGCTAGGTCAGCAGTGGCTCTAGGGCAAAAAAGTAAAGTGGGCCCCTAAAAATTTGAAGAGATAAAAAAAGGTCCTCATTAATTTTAACTTTCCACTTTCTTTATGTATCTTCATTTATAGTTAAAAAATCCTGCCCTTAATTTTCCATCGCATTTCTTTCACGTATTTCTGTACTTAGCCCGAGGGCCCTTTTTCAACTCCAAGGGGCCCCTTAAGCTTGGGGCCCCAGGGCAATCCCCATCTAGCCCCATAGTAGCTACGCCACTGAATTCGTAAGTGTCACAAGTAAAGCTGACAAAAATTGAGACGTGAATCGAGCGTGTGGGGTGACGCGACTAGGGAGACACGACTCGAACTTGCCTCACCAAACGCGTGGTGATCAGATCATCAAAATCAGATACTACTAAAGAAAATGTATTGTTTATTTTTTTGGTAAATAAAGAAATTTAAACCACCTAATAAGTATATTAGTGGAAAGAAAAAAAGTGGATACTTCCAAATTACAATTATGAGATGAGCGCTGCTGATTTCACCAAAGTAACTTCATCAAGCTCAGAATCTAATGATTTCGACAATAAACAAAATGATAAAACTATATTTCTCTGAAAATAAGATATAGAGTTTAATACCATGAAGCTTGGAAACAATAGACTTTTATTCATGCGTATTTAGCATTATATCTGTCACCTTAATATTTTTTAGCTGCTGATGGTGAAGAACTAGTCAAAATACAAAAAGTCAAAGTAATCAGAAACAATAAAAGAGAAGGTCTTATGAGATCTCGAGTAAAAGGTGCTGATGCCGCAAGTGCATCCGTATTAACATTCTTGGACAGCCATTGCGAATGTAATGCGAATTGGCTGGAACCATTACTAGAACGTGTTGCAGAGGTAAGGCATTAGTTATTTTCCAATATTTTATATCTAATTGTATGTAAGGGTGGTCCGGAAAGCCCCGCCCAGCGGGTAATGTCGTCCACCGTCCTAATTTCTAGACGCAACCTCTAATCGGTTAAATATCTGTCACTTAATACAGACATTAATGCTAAATTGCTAACTTAGCTCGCAAACGTTTTGGGAGCAGGTTAATGTACTTTTTCTCTGTTAAAACTATAACCTAGGTACCTATAATAACATATGGTAGGGGAGCCCCGGGATTTACTACAGCGAGGCAGATCAATATACCGCAGGATACCTTGTAATCGGTTAAGTACCTCCACCAAATATAAACCCCGTGTACAGGGCCGATCATAAAAACAAAAATATATCCACCAGAAATTGTTGAGTGCGGCAGATTAAGATAGGGTGAGTTAATTACATACTAAACAGTGTATATTTGACTAATCTGACAATTTGAGAGTGACGTAAAGAAAACAGAGTGCTACAAAAAAATATTTTTGACAGTTTCGAGCGTGGCGATTTTTTTTTATTTTAAAAAATAATTAAAGGATCACGAAAAACATATATTCCGATACGATCCGAGCCATTTCCACAAGCCGAAATAATAACAATATTTTTTGGCCTATTTAAAAATCTATAGCCGCTTCCCCCACCGATAAAAATGTATACATTATATAACATTTTTTCTTTTTATCATCTAAGATTTGCCACCCAATAGGTCTCTTTAAGTAATAACTTGAATCATTAATATATAAAAATTTAGGTGATTGATTGTACCTATTTTATTATGCAATATTAAACATCATAGTTTATAAAGTTTTTAAAAGGTATTAAAATTTAAAAAAAAATTGCGTTATCGGGCAAAGCCGCCCACAGAAAATTGTTCTGGTCACGGCTTTACCATAGATTTTAGATTTTTATAGCTGTGTGGATATTAAGATATTTAAACTTGAGTGTGAGTGAGTAATAAAAACATTTTTTTTTTACTTATTTTGGATTTTACCTTTTACTCTCTTGCTCATAATTTTATTATTTGGAAGAGTCTGAATGCCTGGGACTTATAATAAATATTAGATTACAACGTAAATGCTTTACTTCATTAAAAAATGTTTTATTTAATAGTAAAAAATATCTTAATTGGTGGCCGGCTTTGTCCATCCTAGTTGGGCGGCGTTATTCAACCTATCGGGCATCTCCGCCCATTGGTAGGTTCTTTAAAACGTAGAGTTATTTTACTGAAAACGTTTACTTATCCAAAAATTAAGTATATATAAAGAATAGATTTAAGAAATAGACTCACTCTTTACTATAAACTTATATGTTACTGATATTTCACGATAATCATAACTGGCTAGTATAGACAAAGGCAATCTAAGTATTTTGGTATAGGTTTATAAAAATAGTCTACAGTAAAGGTAATTTTAAGGTTTTAAACAAATTATTTACATATTCTCTTATGTAATTTTTTTTCTCCACGCAATGTGTTTTGACAATAAAGTTTTCCAACTTACTCAAATTGGTAAACTTATTTAATTATTTCCAAACTTCTTAAATATAAAATGAGTATGTCAACTCTTTGCACTTTTTAGGATAGTTTAATGTTAGAACTATTCTTAAAATATTTACTGTTGTTTCTAAACCTAAATGGATGAGCTGCCCCCATAAAAATAACGTCTGCCATACCTTCCTTGCATAAAAAGTAAAATTGCAGCTTTTTTTTAAATACTAAAAAGTACGCGTTTGCAAAATAGACAAAAAATTCAGCAAGAGAAATTTTACTCAAGAAATCATATAAACTTTAAAAACGCATAAACGTTAGGGATACCTAATTAAGTTTTATGTTTTCAGCCAGAACAATCGTCGTAAACAGTATGGCACATTACCTATCTATTATAATTTTTTTGTTAAAATCATTAGTAATAACAACGAAGATAGTAGCTTAGCTAGTTATTTTGTGGTAATAACCCCTTGATAAATAATTTTTAAAATATTACTGTCATCTCCTCATGATTGGAAACTTTTTATAGTATTTCTCAAAATGACAGAAACTTTAGAAAATTTGGTAATATTTTCATAATAAATTGATTTAGAATCAGGGTTCCGAAATATTGTAGGATCTTTGATTGATTCAATGGTATTTTTTATTGAGTACACCTCAAAATCTATCTAGAAAGAATGGGACCGCTTCGGTCCTGGTTCCGGGGTATACGAGCTGACCCTATTCAGCCCTATTGACCCCTATGAACTGACCGGTCGCCTGAAACAAAAATAAAGAAAACCCTCCAAAGAACCCAAAAAAGTTTAATTAAAAAATGACGTTTAGGTGGCAAGTCTGCCACCGTTGTCAAGTTAAAATTAAGTTAGAAAATTAACTTATATTTAAATATAAAATTATTAAAATTTTAAGCTTTTTAGTTTTGCAAACTCTGAAAATAGTTTGTCATTTGTGTCATGAGTAACATAAGTAACTGGTGTATTTATTATTTGTAAAAGAAAAAGGGTAATCAGGTATTAAAATAAACTAAAATTTACGCTACACAGTTATCTTTATTTAATAATATATTTGAACTTTCTTTTATTTTGTTTTTTCCTTAGCAAAGGAGCCTAATTTCAACTTGACAACGTTGGCAGACCTGCCACCAAAACGTCGTTTTGTTATTTAGATTTTTGTTTTTGTTTTTTTGGGGTTTTTCTTTATTTTTTTCAGGCGACCGGCCAGTTCACAGGTTCTGTATAGTTATATTTATTTTTTATAGTTCAATAGGGCTGAACAGGCTCAGCTCGTATATTCCGGGAATAGGACCGAAGCGGTCCCATTCTTTCTGGATAGATTTTGGCATGCACCTAATAAAAAGACCATTAAATAAATTAATCCGCCGTACCAATATAAAGCATATCTTTAATTCTTTAATTAATGTTGGTTACAGTGTCGGATCAAGGTAATTTTTTAGTGAACTTAAAATTTTGCACCTCTTTGCATTTCGGTACACAATACGGGAATCATAGACGGAAATAATATCTGATTTTTACTTCAAAAGAAAAAAATAAAAGTTGCATACAGTCCATAAGAGGAAAACAATTTGGCTTTTATGCCGAGGGGGAAGAACATTTTTTCAGAATTTCGTTCTTTTAAATTAGAACTCTTAATCTACTTTTAATGCGGATTAATTTAAGTACTATTTAACTGCTCTGAAAATTAGAAACTCTTGAACATTGGCTACAAATTTAAATTTTGGTTATTATTAATAATATATAATAATAATAATAATAATAATAAAAATAATAATAATTTATTGGTGTTCGCATACAAAGGTATTTACACAGGTTTAATTGACCTAAAAGAAGTAATAAGTAAGTAATAATAACAGTAGTAAAATTTACAATAAAATAGTAGTAAAAAAATATACAATAAAAAAGTGGTATATATGTAAATGTTAACGGCATCAATCAAATTTTTATGTAGATTTCAGATATGCTTTTCATTTATTTCTAAGATTTTTAAAATTAAAATTATACATTATATATATACAACGTGTCCAAGATAATGAGGGCCGGTATGGGCATCTTGGAAATGGTAAGAGATACGAAGTCGGTTAAATAAGAACTACGGATGGTGGAGGGGAGGATTACCATCTGAATGTATTAAAAAGTGGTAATCCGAAAGGTGCAATTGGGATGGCGCCACAGTCGCTAGTGGAGAGATTTTAAAAACCGCGCCATAAATTCAAATCGGTATCGACGTTTTTCACGAGTTGTAGGTTATATCAATGTTTGGAAATTTTTCAGAGGTTATATTTACTTTTGAATAATTATGATTATTTGATTAAAGAATGGCAGATTACTTTGAAAAATAGCAAGTAATAAAGTTAATAAGGCTGTAAAGTATGGTTTTTTGAGTATAAGTAGAGTATGTCTGATGCTAAAAAACCCAAAATTGAAATATTGAAAGAGGGTTAAGTTCCTTGAAGATAAAATTATTTTGTGGAAAATTTTAGCAAATAATTGATCAATTATCATCTTTCACTCATCAGTTTATTACAGAAAAGGTTAAAATCGTAGAACCGTGTGATTGATTCTCAGGTTTTGGCAAGAATCGTAAGAAAAGTTCGATTATTATTATTATCACCGATCAACACCTTTTCGGGGTCTAACTTCTACATATCACTGGCTTAGAGTTATAAGGTTCTGTGTTACAAAATGAGCTGGCTAGGTTCTATGGGGTACATAAAACTTTCTAACTTATAGTAGGAGCTATTTCTACACAGTTGTATGTTATAGTGGCTAATATTTTATTAACAAAACAACATAGGATCTTGTAACTCATAGTGACTTGAAGTATATGTTTCAATAACTTTGGGGACACATTATCTGCAAATTGGCCAAATTGTAACATAGAACCCAATAACTCTAAGCCAGTGAATTAGATTTTAGAGGCTTTTATGCCAAGACTAGGGAAAATGTTTTTTTTTTTTTTAAGTTTGCTGTTGTAGAAATTAAAGCAATTTTTCAAGTTTTTGGCACAAATCACTAACTTTTATATATATTTTTTAATTTCATTTTAAAATATCATTAGAAAAATTTTTGCTGGATATAAGTCTTTTTATTCAAGATTTGTAATAGGCAATAACAAATTAATGTAAAATAATAAGAAGTTAATGTCTTAACATATTTTTTTCTAGTCCTTTTTCACTTGAGATATGTGCCCTTAAAGTATGCCACTGGAAGTCGGTTTTCATGAATAAAATGGTCCCTATAAAAACATTTGCAATCATTAAAGCCTCTGGGGCAAGATAATTGAAATATAAAAGTAAATAAAACACTTATAAGAAGCAATAAATAATTATTTATTATTAAGATAATGAGATGCAGGGTATCCCAACTCTCTTTATACGAAATAAACTTAAGAAAAAGTACCGATGTGGAAACGGACTCACCGACACTTATTTTACTTACAATATTATTTAACATACAAGATATCTCAAAATGGAATTTTCATTTTAAATGACCACCCTGTATATTTTGACTCTAATAATAATAAATTCTATATCAAAATTTGTGTAACACACTATACATCAATTATTGCTGGTTTTTAAGATATCAACAATATGCTGATATACTCATGAACGAATATGGGTATATACAGGGTGTTTCTAAACAAATGCGAAAAAATTTAGGAGGTGATTTTCCACCAAAAAAAAAAGAAAAAACTTTATATGAACATATGTCCTAAACGTCTACATTTTTAAACTACGAGGTGTTAAAGTTTTTTTATAATAACTTTTATACCCCTTCAGATAAGTTTAAAGAATTTGGGAGACGCACCCTTTGCACCAGAAGACATTTTTTGGCATACAAGAAAAAAATTATCAATGTCGTCCACGAGGGGATTAATGAAATATAAAAAAAATGGTATGCCACTGCATTTTTCTTAAGTAAAAATCTTTTTATGAACCCCCGTTTAGTTTAGAACAAATTTGATCTCTTGACTTTTTTTTGTTTGATGTACAGTTTCTGCGTAAATAAATAGAAACCATTTCTCGTATTGGTTAAATTCCTAGTTAATTAAAGAATAAGTAACGAGTAAATTTAATGTAGAATTTTATATTAGGAATACAAAATGACCATGCCAAAAAATGGTTTTTATTTATTTACCATATTTAATATAGCTGACGATTATTTTTTTGTTTAAAATCATCTAAAGAGCTGTCTGATAAATTTTGACAGGGTAAGAACATACTTAAAGTTAATTTTTTTAACGACTTTCATGTGCTGCCATCTCAAACTCCAGCGCTACTTGGGCAGCTGACGCTTGCAGCTCTCAAAATGAGGGGTAAACTGTAATCTATAGAAGTTTCAGTCGGTATAAAATTATTTTTCAAATCTAGCACTACCTGTCCTTTTATTATTTTCTTTCTTCACTTTTAATCGGTAATGAGTAAGTCAGCATACTGCTATTATGTCAAAAACCAGCAGCATTTAACATTGATTGAGTTGTACACTTTTGATATAGAATTTAATGCAGACTTAAAATTTGTTAAAATATACATCGTGTCTCATTTCAAAAACCTGCTTGAGAATGAAAATTATATTTTTGTGACACCTTGTATATTAACAAGTACCAACGATTTATTTCATGTCAAAATAAGTCGTTGCTAGTGGTGTCTATAAGAATAGTGTATCCAAATAAACATTATTTTAAAAATTTATTTTTGTCTTTTACAGGGGCGAAGTTATTTCGTATTTAAATAGAGTTGAGAAACACTATCTAAATAAACAACGAGATAAACATTTACATTTTTAACAAAAAATATAACTTTTTATTCTTAAATAATTAAACCAAGGGGGGAGATATCTGTAAAACAGGGTTGGACAAATTTTGATTTTTATTAAACACATAAAAATTTTAGTTTTTTTTTCAGAAATTTTGATTTTTATATTCTATAATAAAAATTAGCTATGTAATTCTAAAAATTATTTTAATGTTATTTTAAAAAATAAGGATTTACTTTAAAGCTAAAATATTTATCAGAGCAAAGTTTCTTGCAAGAAAATTTCTGCCGTGTCTTGTTTTTAGATACCTCTAAAACGGGATACAGACGGTCATACAAAACTGTCACATTTGTATATGAAGTCAATGTATTTTGTGATACACACAACCCTATTTACGCGCTAGCATTGACTTTTATACAAATGTGACAGTTTTGCATGACCGTCTGTACTCCGGTTAAATGAAATAGAGTGGTGGTTATCACAAAAGGATGAGCTAGAAATAGCAAAACAGCTGCCAGTAATAAACAGTTTGTGTGCGCATCTGCTTTATCTGCGTCAGTTAAAAGAATATTTAGCACTTTTTTCTTTGTACATTCAGATATTGAGAACAGGATGGGCATAGAAAAAGGAGGAAAACTCGTATTTTTGTTTAAACCATACAACTTAAATGCGGAAACATAAAGTTTATAATAATATACTTTTTTTTAAGATGTTGCGCAGTCCTTTGTCACTGAAATTTTAGAACATTTCTTATATTACAGATTCAGTAAGTCACTATAATCAATGAATTTTTATGTACCTATTCAAACTTTAAACACGTTTTTCTCCAAACTACATTTTTCAAATTAGCGGACACGATAACTCAAAAAGTTTTGACCGATCTTCCTGAAATTTTGCACACATCCTTTGAACATCACTACTTTCTATTTGAACCTACAAAGCTCCAATTTTTTTTAGGTTCACGGACAAACTATGACATTATTAAATACAAAAAATTTTACTTTTAAATTTTCAAATCACCAGAACCGATGCTAAGAGTGCCTGACGACGGTTAAGAAATCTCTCTCCAACCTTCCCAGAAGAATTTAGCGTACAACCGCTATTTTGAATAATTAAAATGAATAAAACAAATATTTTTTATTTTAATATTTGAGTAAACTACTATTGACGTTATCTCAGAAAGTTTTGTAGGTTATATTTACTTTACTAAATCCCTCCACTAGCTATTGTGGCGCCATCCCAATTTGCTACATTCCGATCGCCACTTTTTCAACTTGTCCGCCATAAAAGATGGTAATCCTCCCCTCCACCATCCATAATAAGAACACAGTTGAGGTTTTATATGTCTAATAATATGCCGTTTAGAAAGTTTTAAAATTCCAAGTATTTCCGGAGATATCCGAAAAAAAACGAAAAATTAGAAATTGGTATAATTTTTTTCTGGCCTTATGTAAATTCGGATCTGAAAATAAATTGCACTTTTGCATTGTCACTTTTTAGCTCTGACTAATGGTGGTATTTTATTTGAACTGCGACGTTTCGTTTTCGTGGGACCATCATCAACTTTATTTTTTTAAATACGGTCCTTATAATCTAATATGATAATTTAAAAGCCTATTTTAATACAAAATTAATGATTATCACACATTAAGGTTTAAGCCTAATACGGACCTGTATTTTGTGAAATTTGATAAAAATAATTACCTCTACATTTTAAGTTATTAAATTACGTTAATAAACAAAGCAGAACTTAACGAAAACCCCCGACATCACTAACTAACATTTTTAAATACGGTCCTGATATTTAAATATTCAAATTTTAAAGCCAATTTTATTTCAAATTCACATTATGGGTAAACCGTAATACAGCCCAGTATTACTCAGAATTCGGTAAAAATAGTAAGTACTACATTTTAAACTAATACATTGGTTTAGTAAAAAAATAGTTACTTAAAAATACAGATTAACTCATAAAATAAAATTTGTTTATGCCGAACTGGTTTTTTCTACCTAATACCAATAATGAAATACATAATATCGCAAATCTCGTAACTCTAGAATTGATTAAAATCAAGGTGTTTGCACCATCCATAACCATAATTTTACAATGAAAGAACGTTACCCGAAAACCTCATACCTTCCGTATAATATTATAACTATTGAGTAACAATTGATAATTCAACAGATTCATTTTAAATAATATGCTAAACTTTTTTTAATATTCTTAAATAAAATTCAAAACGTAGTTTATTTCTAAAAGGGTCATTTTAAAACTAAAGATATACTGGGCGATTCTTTTAAATAAAAAAATATATAGTTAAAAATTTGTTATTTTTAAATTATAAAAAGCACATCTGCAATTTACTTTTAAAGGTCCCTGAAAAAAAGCTTTTACAGAATAAAAAAGAACTATAAATACCGAAGGTAATACTGTGCGTAAAAGCGTTGAGTTTAACCCACCCCGTACATTTTAAACAGTTTATAAAAACATTATAAGTTGATATAACCCTGTTCGCTTTACAAATCTCACTATTGCAATATAGAGACAAAATAAAATGTAATAAAGTTGTAATATCGTAACATAAATGTGCAGTGAATAAAATATTAAATTTAATTACACAGTAATTACGCGGCATTTTATAATCTTAATTACGCTAACATCACATTAGATGGCCTATTGAAATATCTGACACTTTAAGAATTTGACATATGGCCTTTTATATGTAATTATTTTTCCAGGCTAAAAGATAACATCTAAACGTACAGGGCGATATAAAAGTAACTACCTGCAAGACTACTATTCTTAAATAAGATTTTCTTATGCGTCTTACTTAATTATTCTTAATTGTTTTTTTTATAACTGTTTCTGTCATATTGTTTTTTGGATTTTTAGGACCCAACAAGAGTAGTTTCTCCCGTTATTGATGTAATAAGTATGGACAACTTTCAATACATTGAGGGCTTCCGCCGATCTACGAGGAGGTTTTGACTGGACGATGGTATTTAAGTGGGAATTCTTAAGTTTTTCCCAAAGAGAGGCCAGAAGGCAAGATCCGACAAAGGTAAAATATACTTATTTCGTCGGCAACTGTATGCCATAAACCTTTTGGCAAACCGCGAACGCGACGTGACAGCAGCGCGGGACGTCTGCGCGTGCATATTCATATAAAAACACGCCCGTGACACGCCAGGCGGGACGGCAACGTAACACTATGCGAGGATTCGATGTATTAAAAGGCCTCGATGCTGCCCCGTTGCGCTCGCTGTTTGCCGAAAGCTTTAGCAAATGTTTTATTATACGTATTAATGACGTCTTTAGTTGACTTATACAGTTGACACAAACAGTATAAATTAGAGTATAATAACAGTTTAATAACAGTATAATAACAGTATAAGGCCCGCCGCATTGAACCCAGCCCACGCACAGCACATGCGTAGCCCACGCTCAACCCATCCTTCCCACGTCCACGTGTTTGATCAGTTTATCGTATATTGGACCCAATTTGGGATCAACTATATTTCAGATTTTTAAAACAAACCCATGCTGCGCAAGACCCACGAAATCTGTGCGGCGAACACAAACCTATCCACGCGTGGCTGGCAACAGAATGGGCTAGCTCTGGGCTGGGTCCAATATGCGCCACTCCATTTAAAAGCATGTTTCACAAAGTTATCCACGCGTGTGCTGCGCGTGTGATGTACGTGGGCTGGGTTCGATTTGCGGCGGGCCTAAGGCGGGACGGCAACGTGACACTATGCAAGGATTCGATGCATTAAAATGCCTCAATGTCGCGCTGCTGCCCCATTGCGCTGGCTGTTTGCCGAAAGCTTTAACAAATATTTTATTATACGTATTAATGACGTCTTTGGACTGACACAACCACTATAAAAGTCATTAATAGATATTTAAAAAAATTTAAATCTTAAAGTTATAGCATAAAAACTACGACGGGGTTAGTAACTCACCCTCCTGTTCCAGGTGCGACTGTTAATGCCAGATACAAAAATTATAAAAATCTAGCAGGGTTAGGTGATTGCAAAACTGTTTTATTATTTAAAAACCGCAAGACTTATAAATTTAGCCAAATAAACCATCGAATATATTTTAAGCATGATTGTGCTTGGAAAATAGTTGATTGTACAATAATTTATTAAAAACACGAGAATGCGGTCAATGTTTTTTATCTTTAAACTAACTAATTCCTATTGCCAAGTGTTTGTACTATTTTTTGGTATTTTAGGTTTTTGAAAAAAACCTACAAAGTTTGTATATACGACATTTAATGTCGAGTTTTATCTAACAATTTTTAATTTACATGTTTAGGAAAAACTGTTTTCTTACATTATTTTATTGTTTTTGAAAAGCTATTTTCCGGTTTTTTCTAATTAAAAAAATCTCTGGATTGTGACAATGTTAGTATGTAATATAGAATATAAAAACAAAATACTCAAGGCCCTATTCTTAAAAAGACATATTTTTCCAGGAAATAAAAACCCCAATGATAGCAGGTGGTTTATTTGTGATAGACAAAGCTTACTTTGATAGACTAGGAAAATACGATATGCAAATGGACGTATGGGGTGCTGAAAACTTCGAGATATCGTTTAGAGTTTGGCAATGCGGGGGTAGTTTGGAAATTATTCCATGTAGCAGGGTAAGTGTCTTCGGTTAGTTTTTTGGTTTTTGACCTTAAAAATTTGCAATTTAAGAAATAAATTGCATTAGTTCTGGTTAGTTCTGGCTAGTTCTGGTTAGTTAGTTAGTTAGTTAGTACCTAATTGTATAAAGTCTTATATTTATTCATATGTATTCCGGTATACTATTATTTTACCTCATTTCAATATATATATATATATATATATATATATATATATATATATATATATATATATATATATATATATATAAAAAATGGTGTAGTAGTATGCGAATAAATCATAATATTTTAGGTTGGTCATGTGTTTAGGAAAAACACCCGTACACCTTCCCAGGAGGAAGTGGCGTGGTATTTGCCAAAAATACAAGAAGAACTGCAGAAGTCTGGATGGACGAATATAAAAATTTTTACTATTCAGCAGTTCCACTAGCTCGAAATGTTCCATATGGAGAGTAAGTTTCTTTTTTAAACTTACATTCCTGGTTTAACACAGGGATCGTCACTCATCGCCAATATTTACTGTGACTTTACTACTTATAAAGGGTTCCTCATAATGAGCTACCTATTTTAATATTTAAATATATTTTTTAGTTTATCCATCAAACTTTTTAATATACTTAATTAAATCTGACTCTTTGGGATCTATAATAACTTATAAATAATTGACGAATTAATTCTAACTTTTAAAATCTCGTCTTCTATATGACCTCCACCAACTCCAACACATTTTTCAATACTAGATAGAAAGTGGTTTATTTCACGGCGCAGCAAATCTTCGTTTATTCTTTCAACTTCTTCACGAATTTTGATCTTGAGTTTCTCGATTGTAACTGGACGACTCGCAAACACTTTGGCTTTTAAATATTCTCACAGGAAAAAATCGGGTGCCGTTGTAAACGTGTTGAAGTCATAGATAATCCACATTTAGATCCACAGTGGCAAGAAGCATTTTTCGGATTTTTACAACCTCGCGCAGTAAACAAATCGAGGGTGGACGAACATGCGCACTGGGAGAATAGAACACCGGCAGATTAGCTACTGTACTCCGAACGAGAAATTCAGAGAAGGTGTCGTAAGTTCTTTCCGATAATGCGGATGGCCTGTTTGGCGCCAGGCGCGTTCACCTTCGATTTGCTTGCGCATAAATCCGCTTTTCGCATGACATGTAACTAACATGTAACTTTTGTTTCGCGCAGGTAATAACATTGGCAATACATCGAGGTCAGTGGTTGAAGTTGGTGGAGGTCATTTAGAAGACGTGATTTTAAAAAATTAAAATTAAATAACCTAATTTTTTATAAGTTATTATAAATCCCAAAGAGTAAACTATAATTTAGTAAAATAAAAAGTTTGTTTGGTACACTAAAAAAATAATTCAAATATTAAAATGGGTAGCCTATTATGGGGAACCCTGTATTACAGGGCATTTTACCAAATTTAAACATTTACCGTATGGGCAGTAGTTGACTAAAGGTGCCTTGAAATGCATTATCTGCATGTCTCGGTACTTGGTCAACGTTGACAGTAAATAAAGCATTTTATCACGCTATTTTTTGGTGGTTGGTGCATGGATTGACTTGATTGAAGAGAATGTGGGAATAGCCCAAGGATCAACATTACATTAAACCAAAGAGGGTGGTTTGTTAGGGGTGGATTTTTTATTACATTTTTACCACAAAAATTGATCAAAATACTGATTCTTAGCAAAAATATACTATACATTTTTTTTCATAAAACTAATATTTTTCAAGTTATTGACGATTAAAAGTAAACATTTTTTGACGAAAAAAACCACGTTTATAATGGGTTTTTATTATAAAAACTTGTTTATAATCAAAAGTTATGTCTTATTTTAAAAGCAAAAATCCTATTAAAAAATTAAAAAAACTTACTTTTTCAAAGCATTTAAGGACATTTAGATCACTTTGAAAGACAAACGTAAATATTTGCTTTCTTCTTAATAAGGATAAAATTAAAAAGTTCATTTAGAATAATGTGTCATTTCATTTTTGTCTTATAGAAAACGCATTTACTTTACATAGTTTTAAATTTATTTTTGTGTTTTCGTTTTCTGTTTGGATTAATCCTAAAATAATGTTTTAACTTCTATTACCTTTTTTCTTATTATCATAATTTCACAATCAGTAAATTTATATTTTTGAACATTGTAAAAAAAATCATAAAAATAAATTTATATTTTTTGTAAGTATAAAGACGTTTCTTATAAGGCAAAAACGATGTGGAACAATAATCTAAAGGGCCTTTTAAATTTTAGCCCTACAGAACCAAAAAAAGCAAAAATTAACGTTTGTTTTTTAAAGTGACCTAAAGTACCTAAATGCTTTACGAATAACAAAGAAGTTTAAGGACAATTACGACAGTTAGTTTAATTCGATCTAATCTGTAAAGTAAGTTTTTTTCAATCTTTAAATAGAAGGTTTTGCTTTAAAAATATAATATCTATAAGTTTTAATTCTAAACAAGTTTTTCAATAATTATTTTTCTCTCAGTTTATAAAAGGTAGTTTTACACCTACCCCGTATACGCGATGATTTGTTAAAGTTTTGATTAGTGTTCTGTGAGTTTTAGTGTATGCAGAGATTTTTGTTAGGTTTACGGTTTCCCAAAAATCAATAATAAACATGATTTTTGACTTTCTAAACAGTTTAATTTCAGATTTAGATAAAATGTTTCAACGTAAGGTGTTATGTCATAAAATTTAGTACTAATAATTTCGGACGTATGTACATTAGGGTTGAAAGAAAAACATTTTATTTTTTAAAACGTTTTCGGACAGTCTTCAAAATGTGCCTATGGATGTACGAAAATTCTTGTTAAAATCTGAACTCTTTAACTTTTTATCTTCAGGTTCCTCATTTGCTCTGAAAGTTGCCAAATATCTTAATTTTATTGGTTTTTAACTTGCGTTATTAGAGGATATTAGAATGCATGGTCTAAAAACAATTTATTATAAAAAATAAATAAAATACAGGTCAGGAGAGCTAGAGTGTATTAACGCAAGGCTTGCTCAGTTAAAATGCAGATTCTAGAAATATTCTTTCGTAGTTGAAATTATTACACCATTAATTGCAATATAGGCATAAAAAAGCACAAGGGAAAAGCTTATGCCTGTTCTGGGTAAAATCAATTGAAAAAAAAACTTTTACAGTTAGGTACAATTAATGGTGTAATATTGTCAAGTACCAAAGAATACTTCTAGCATCTGGATTTTAACTGAGCAAGCCTTGCGTTGATACACTCTAGCTCTCCTGACCTGTATTTTATTTATTGTTTATAATAAATTGTTTTTGCCAAATTACATTATTACTAGCGCGCTATATTTAATCGGAAATTGGCCATCGGCGGGCAGATTTTAAAATGGTTAAACAAACCTTCAGACATACAAATTAGGTATTATTAAAAAAAAAACATTTTTTTACCATCATTATAAACATATTAGGCGGTAAGCATTTTGTGAAATATGTATTCTTCAATTTTTAATTCACTCGAAAAAATCAATATTATCAATAAAATTAAGATTTTTGAAAATTTCAGAGCCAATGAGAAACCTAACGATAAAAAGTTCTGATTTTAACACGACTTTTCGTACATCCAGAGGCACATTTTAAAGACTGTCCGAAAACCATTAAAAAATATTTTTCGTTCCACCCTAATGTACATATATGTGACAATATATAACCTTAAAATGTAATGCTATTTTTTTATACACAACATATTTTTGTTTTAAGTATACGCGAACGTGTGGAACTTAGAAGAAATCTACAATGCAAATCCTTTAAATGGTATCTAGATAATATTTATCCAGAGCTCACAATACCATCGACTATACCGCGTCCAGGAGAAATCCGTCAAGGTTCATATTGCATGGACACTTTGGGACATGTGTTAGATGGTACTGTTGGTATTTACCAGTGTCATCATACTGCAGGTAAGAAAAATAATGATATCGTAATATCTTAGCACCTAAACAAAAAAGAAAATACCAGCTAGAACTTACAAAATATGATTAAAGTAATCGGTAAAACTTTTTAAAAGTGTTTTAAATGAAATTGTTTAAAGGTAGTATTCCGGTAATTTTTACGTGCTTTAATTCCAAAGCTGTACCCAAAATTTTTGTTGTTTTTTTAAATCTAAAAGTTAGGACATAGGACCCACACCCAATATACAGGGTGCTACAAATTCGAGGGGCACCATTAGGATCTTAGAGAGGGTAAGAGATAAAGGGTTGGTTAAATTAAGAAAAAGTTACGTATTCTTATGCTTAAGAATATTTCGTTTAAAAAATTTAAAAATTTGCATCCGTTCCGAAATTATCTGGAAAAAACCGAAATTTTGCAAAACACTTTTTTTGCAGTTTAATTAAAGATACATTTTAAAACAATTGACATATAATCATTGCCAATTTTTCTGTTCTTCGAGCCATCATCAACAACTGTGTTTTTTTAAAGGAGCGAAATATTTGGTTCTAAACGTAATAAATAATAATAAATCCAACCACACTTTACATTTATACAAGGTTTCAAACCGAAAAAACCATCATTTAGTATTATGCCATTAAAAATTACGATTTTATTCCAAACAATCGTGGAAATTTTCATTTAAAAGTACCTATGCAATTTGATTTTCTTTATAAGTATTCTCTGGCCGTGTTTTTTAAAAGAGACACCCTGTAGGGCTTTTTATTTCCTAATTTATTTAATTATTACTATTTATGACAAGCGACAATAAAAAATATTTAAGTATTATCCTTAAAGCTTAGTAACTCATAAAAAGTATTTAAATTTATTTTTTAAAATAGTTAATTAACACATTTTTTTACCTTAAAAATTTTATATCTTCGTATTTTATGTTTGTGGCTTATCGTGTTTTAACAATAAGCCCTTTAGTTGATACATTAATACACCAAATTTCTCCTAAAGAATTTTTTTTTGCTCGGGGTGGGGGATGTGCCCCCTGTCCCCCTGAATTTAACGCTGGTTGTATTTACAACCATGTATGTTTAAAGTTTAAAAGTGCCACTTTTTGTCCCTTGTGAGGAACGTTAACTTTATTTCCGTGGCTCAAAAATGAAATAAAAATAAGACTAACCTTCGCAAAAGTTCTAAAAGTTTCCAAAATTTTTTGTCAGATAAACATCCTTATGTCACCTATAGGCGCGACAAATCCCTGGTGGCGTAGTTATTTTACAAATTAAAAATCATTGTGTTAGGCAGACACATAATAATAAATTATTGATGTAAATAAATGGTATTGGTAGGTCTCAACTATACAGGATGTTTCAGAATAAGATGTTGATCTTTTAGAATGTCAATCCTTAGGCGGTTTTAAAAAGAAAGTTCATCTAATACTATGTTCCAAATGTCTCCCCTGTAGAAATACTGAATTTTATTATTTTAAATAAGCTTTTACAACACCCTTTATCTTAAGGGGAGATACTTGTGACATGTTGCATAAAAAAATGTATTTTTTCATATTATTTTTAGTATAGTCCTTTAAGAACATGACCCTAAAATTTAAAATATAATTTTTAGTATTTCTTATATTACAGAGTCAGTAAGTCACTATAATCATTAAATTTTATGTATCTAGTCAAACTTTAAACATGTTTTTTTCAAAACTGCATTTTTCAAATAGCGGACACGATAACTCAAAAAGTTATTGACCGATCTTTCTGATATTTGGCACATATCTTTTTAACAATAGTACTTTCTATGTAAAATCACAAAATTACAAAAAAATCATTTTTTAAAGCAAAAACAATGGAAAAATTGAGCCAAAAATTAATTTTATTTTTTAAATCATTGTATTTGGCGGTTTTATTTTTTTTAACTTTTTAAATTTACCGACAAAATAAAACATTAATAAACACAAAAAAATTGATTTTCAAATTCCTAGACCCGATGCTAGAGTACCCGCCGTTTATGAAGTTTCGCTTCGATCTTCCTAGAAAAATTTAGCGTAGGTACAGCCGCCATTTTTAGGCATTTACAGGTATCTTCGCCCTTAAAAGTTAAAACATTTAGGACATAGGTTTATTTAAACTTTTCATACTTTGAGAGATTAGGGATTTAGAAAGTGATTATTATATACCAATTATTAATAACAAAATCATTTAAAAAACTAAACCAGATTAAATTTTTGACAGGCCGTATTTTTAAAATCCTCGATTTTTGGACTGCCGAAGTACATTGGGTTAGATCGTTATATTTAAGTTTCAGGAATTTATGGCAGCATTATTTTCACACCTTTTAGAGACACCCTGTATAAACGATTGGTGTAAAATGTTGTATTTTTTATTTAAGACGATGCACCATTTTTTTAATGCCGTTTAAAAACTCAAAATTATTTAGTCCATTTGTCTTCTTAGTAACACCTTCTCTGTATGATGATGATAATTTTTTTATTTGCGTGCGAAAACGTTCACTTTCCCGCGCGCATTTCAGTTCTGAAAAGAGTCACTTTTTCGCACTAGTGTGGCAAGGAACAAAATTATCGAACCATATATTAGCGAGTCGCAATGAAGGATTTTCGTAAACTCCATATTTAAAACAAAATTTTGCCTTGGCCAAACCAACTCATGCGGTGGAAGAAACTCATTCGGCAGACACCAATATTTACACAACAAAAAAACTTCTTTTATTTGCTATTAACCTGCAAAATGCCACAAATTGTACATTTACCATCAATAATAATAAGTAGGATATTAGGTAGCATTGCGTTAAATTAAAAAATAATAATTAAATTTTGTTTTTATGTTTTTCTTACGCTCGTATAAAAAATAACGTTCCTAACACGTGCTAAAAGTGTCTTTTCTGCACTTGGGTGAAGTGCGGAAAAGTGGCACTATAAGCACTAGTTGGGAAATATACTAATAACTACGTGTAATCAAATTAATAAAAAAACATATTTTTAGGTAATCAAGATTGGTCATTGACAAACAACGGTCTTCTAAAACATCAAGATCTCTGTTTAACTCTTGTAAGCTTTAACAAAGGATCTCAGCCAGTTATGCAGATATGCAATGGTTCAGAGCTCCAAAGGTGGCAGCTTATTAATCCGGGTGGACTAATCAGACACACCAAATATCCACTTTGTCTGGACACTCGGTATAATGACATAAGAGGAATTACAGTGGAAAGATGTAATAGTGCCTATGAAACTCAGAAGTGGCGATTAAATGTTATTTCTTAAAAAGACAATATGTCGATCGTAGGGAATTAACAGAGTAAAAGTGTCAGAGAGATAAGAAATAAAACAAGACAGATTGTAATTAAAAGTCTCATTTGCATTCAATGTTTATAATTACTTAAGAGTTCTGAATGAAACTGGTTAAGTTTATTATTTTTTATTTATCAGTTTAAATTAAAACTAAAACTGAAATTTTAATTATGCTGTAAAATGCAGGATGTCAGTAAGTCTAACGACAAACTTTAAGGCACGATTTTTTAACGAAAAACAAGAATAAATAAGTCCTTGGTGTGTCAACAGTCAAACCTGTCTGGCGTCTGGGGAAATATCTTTTAATTGGTATCCAAGTAACAATATATACAGACTGTCCACGGATGGGGTTTACAAGAGGAGAAATGGACCAAAAATTTCATTTTTCAAAATTTTCAAAAAAAAGTCATTCTCCATGAAAATTTTTGCTTGTAAAAAATATGATTCACGTAGAGAAAAATGTTGATTTTGTGTACGGGTTGTCAAAAACTTAAAAAATATATTTTTTTAAGAGTAAAGTACCATTTATTTTTAATTTTTAAGCAAAATGTCATTAAGAAAATGTATTTAAAACAATGTGTAGGTAATCGATAACAATAATAAAATAAAATGTTATTGAACTCGATCATTTGGCGAAAACGCCTTGATCACATTCGTTTACAGCTGAAAAGTTGTGTTGTGTAGGAATTTGAAGAAAGCAAGTGTTTAAAAAGTAGTTTCTTAGAATATTTTATTATAAAAATGTAAAATAATCAATTTTTGATACTTTCAAAATCAGTTTTATAAAACTTTTAGATACAACTGCAATATTAATAAAGTCAGAAAGCTATTCTAAATAATATTTTGCTTAAAAATTTAAAGTAAACGTAGTTTACTCTTAAAGAAAAAATTATGTTTTTCAAGTTTTTGCGTACCTACCCTGTATCCAAAATTAAGATTTTTTCTTCGTTAATCATATTTTTTTAAGAATTTTTTTTTTATGAGAAATAACTTTTCCCAAAAAACAATTTTTTGATGTATTTGTCCTTTTGTAAACCCCCATCCGTTAACAGTCTGCATAAAATTCAGGTTTTACAAAATGACGAAAGTTAAAGTTCGATTTATTATCCTATGGCACCTGGTACCTGCAAAGCCACTATGAGTCAAACTTTATAGTCTTTATTGCTTCTACTTATGTTGGGAGTATGCGCTGATAAACTTTCAGCTTTTACAAAATAAGGGAGGTCTGCCGCTCACCGGCTCTTTCTCTAGTGCATCGATTGAAGTTTATTTAAAAATTTAAAGAGAATTAAAAAAAACAATCTGATTTAAAAAAATACAGTGGCATACTATTTTTTCCTTAAAACATATTTACGGTAAATCCCTCCTGGACGATACTAATAAAAAAACGTCTATTAAATTTCTCAAAGTTATTATGACAAAACTATATATGTATATATATATATATATATATATATATATATATATATATATATATATATATTTATATATATAATTTAATAAGACTTTTAAATTCTTGGGCATAGAGGCTCCTAAATGACAAAAGAAAATAAATACATAACCTGGTAGAAACGACTACTTGGCTGGTTACTTTAAAATTACGGAGTCTCCAAATAAATGGATGACCCTGGGTCGCAATGAACACGGTGACACGTGACTTTTTTTTCTTTTGTCATTTAGGAACCTCTATGCCCAAGAATTTAAAACTCTTATTAAATTGTTTATTCTAAGGCTCAAGAACATTACTTTCTTATATATATATATATATATATATATATATATATATATATATATATATATTATATATCACCTTGTAGTTCCAAAAGTAGGTCGTTTAGAGGGACTGGACACCCACCACGTAAAATGTTCGAATTTTTCAACTGTGGGCATTGGGTGCGTTTGACCTAGCTTTTAAAGTTTACTGTATACTAACCAGTATACAGGGTGATCAAACTTAAGTCGGCACTATTACTTCTTTATTATGGAAGATACGAAGTCGGTTAAATTAGTAAAGTTCTACTATTTTTCCGTTGATTAACTGCTGCCAACTGAAAAACAATTGCACATCGTGTTTTCAAATTATTGCAAAAATGTACTTTTTCAAATAAAACACCCTGCATTTTTATCACCAATTAAAAGATCTATTAAAGAGCTTTAAAAACAGTCCACAAGTGATATATCCAATTTTATTAGTTTCGGAATTATAGCCATCCTCGGGAATTAGATAGTTAACTGGCATTTTAATATAAAACACCCTTAATATTGCATCACCATTAATTAGATATTTCTAAAGAGATTTAAGAAAATACCATATTTAATATGTCTATCTCTTATAGTTTTTGGAAATACAGTTATCCAAATGTAAAAAAATAGTAGATATAATGTCTATTTTAACTTTGACATCAAGAGGGCGTCCATAATTTAGGTAAAGTATTTCTTTCATATTTTGGACCCCCTCCTCCCCTTGGTGAGATTTGGTGAGATTTTCTTTAACCCCTCTTCCCTTTTAATCTCACGTAAGGTTTATGGGAATACAAAAGTCTTACTTTTTAAAACCAAAATTGATTTTGTCCTCAAAAATTTTGAAAAAGCAAAAAAAAAATGTCGTCCATCCAAAAAGTAAGACTACATCATATTTTCCTGGGGGAGGCCAGCCTCAAAAAATTTAATTTTTTCCGCTTTCTCTACACAAAAATTATGTGAGATTTTTACAGACCCTCCCCCATCGTGAGATTTGGTAAGATTTTCCTTTACCCCTCCCCTAAAATCTCTAACGTAATTTATGGACACTCCATCAAATAAGTTCCTATAGCTGTAAATACAATGGAAATTTAAGATAATTCTTAGATTTGGATGGCCATATTTTTAAAACTATAAGAGGTAGACATATCAAATGTGGTATTTTCTGCAAGGTAATTTTTTTTAAATGCTAGTTTACTATAGAGTTCTTAAGGATGGCCATATTTCTAAAACTATTATAAATTGAATACATCACGAAGTGGACTTTTCTTAGATCTCTTTAATAAATTTTTCAAATGGTGATATAATATACATGGTTTTTCATTTTAAAAAGTACTTTTTTTTTGCAATAAATCGAAAACCCGATGATTAATTATTTTCTGTTGGCAGTACGTTAATCAGCAAAAAATATAACAACAACTTGTCTAATTCAATCGACTTCGTATCCCCAATAATAAAGAAGTTAGTTATAGTGCCGACTTAAGTTTAATCACCCTGTATTTACTAAAGAACACTTTAAAGTTACAATATAAAACAATACTGCCTGAAAAATCCTGGTAAGTTCAGTACTCTAATTTCTAGTATTATTTATCCAATATGATGAATAAATGACAAGATAAAAGTGATAGTTACCAAGAAATATTATTTTAAAAGTGACTGCATAGAGTCTTATAGAGGTTGTGTTAAGAGCAATTTTAAGAGTTTAATGGCATGTTCAAATCTTATAATTGTGTACTTAAAGATTTGAGAAGTGTTAAAATGTTTAGGGATATATTGAGAACCCAAGTAAATATTTTAAAGGAACCGTACTGCCAGAATGTTATCCAGCAAACACGGCTTGACAGTATCTAAGAAATTGCAATAAATAGGAATTTCCACCGAATAAAAAATAAACACTGTGGTGCTTAAGCTTCAGGTTTTAATAACGTAAACAAAAATTTTCCGCAGATAAATAGAAGCTTACTTTTAGTTACAATCACAAATTATTTATTTAAACGTAAAAGTATTCAAAAAGGTAAGCTAACCAGCAAACATGTTCCCAAATTTTTCTACAAGCTATAATATACTGGTTAAGTTTATTTTTAATTGAGAAGAAACTACTTACCTAATTACGATAAATGCTTAATTACACTCCTGGACAAAAAAAAACAGGAAAAACCAAATGTGGTTTAAATTTAGTCTTAGGTTACTTCCTAGTTTTTGTCCGATTCTAAATATTTTTAACCCAGTAGTAGCTCCTTTTATCAAATTACTCTTAAAAAATCTATAATACCGAATTTGCAAAGAAATTTATTGAATTTCGTGTTGTGTAGAAAAGACAAAGATGACCTAAATTTTTGAACGCCTTGTGGAATAATTTATCGTCACATATTTCTTCCAGTGTATTTCATATTAAAGCTCCATTTTTCTTAGCATTTTTTAGGGTTAATAATGTATTCGAAAAAGAAACACAAACAGTAACAGAAAATTTTCAAGAGAACCCTGCTCTCCGGGCTACTGTTAATCGTTTTATTGCAAGCAATGGATCTTTTTCAAAGAGTTATTTTTATTAGTAGATTATGCCGACGGAGCTATTTTCCCGAAAATACTTTATGCAATGGTATTAGAACAGAAGCACTGTGTTTGCTGAACCATTTATTGTAGGGCAATAAGTGCAGCTTAAATAGGTTTATGATTTTTAAATTTTTTATAAGATAATTATATTTTTAGCAGGATGCCGTATCCAATAATTGAAAGAATTACTATTTTCGTCATATTTAATTATGTTAGTTTTTTTAATTGATTCTATTTCTTTAAATATTTTTGGTGATTTGAAAGCAGCAATTTTATACAGGGTATTTCCTAACTATGGTACGAAACTTAAGAGGGTGATTTTTTATGTCTTTTATGAAAAAAAAATGTTTTTATGAACATATGTCCAAACTTGGTTTATTTTGAGATCCTGGTGTTAAAATTTCAAAAAAGTCGTTATTTTTAAATGCCAGAAACCACGCTTTAACCGCTTGTAAAACTTTATCTAGATTAGGATTAGTAGTCCAGTGGCGTCTCAGTGTGCACCACAGCCAATATTATTTAGAAAAAGTTTACGCCACTGACTTTTATAAAGTTTGTATTTGAATTCCTATTAAGCAATAAAAAGTGCAACTTTTTAGTCTCTTCAATTTTCTTTCAAATCTAGTTTGTTTTCGAGAAAAAAATGAAGCCACTTTAAGTGATACTTAACAATTCATGTATGTATAAACGGCATAAAATGAAATTCAAAATTAAAAGTTGACAATTTGCTCTTAGTCAATCAGGAAAGTGATAAAAGTCAGTGGCTTATTTTGTTTCCCTAATAATATTGGCTGTGGTGCCCACTGAGACGCCACTGAACCTTATATTTTTAATCTAGGTAAAGCTTTACAGGCGTCTTATTGAATTAAAAAAAGTGTGAAAAGTGTACCAATTTTATCTAAATTGGTTAAAGGGTTCTCAGGATATTAAAAAAAATATCGACTTTTTTTTTAAATCTTTAACGCCCTGTACCTCAGAAATGGAGCAGGTTCGGACTTATGTTTATACGAACTTTTTTATTAACGGATATAAGAAATTACTCCTTACCGTAGTAAGGAAACACCCTGTATATTTGTATATGTTTATTTCTTATTAATTTATTACTGTATTATTGGATGGTCTTTTCGTTGGGTACACGCCAAAATCTATAAAAAATGGGACCGCTTCGGACCTGTTCCCGGGGTATAGCGAGCTGACCCTGTTTAGCCCTATTGACCCCTATAAACTGGCCGGTTGCCTAAAACAAAAAAAAACAAAACGAAAAAATCTAAATTAAAAATCGACGTTTCAGTGGCAAGTCTGTCACCGTTATCAAGATAAAATTAAGTTAAAAAATAAAAATAAAAATTACTTAATATTTATATTTAAAATGGTTAGAATTTTTAGTTTTTAGTTGGAAATATTCTGAGAATATTTTGACAGAATATTTTCAACTAAAAGCTAAAAATTTTAAACATAAGTTAATTTTACTTTAATAGTTTAACTCAATTTTATCTTGACAATGGTGGCAAGCCGAACCGTCGATTTTTAATTTTTGTGTCTTTTAGGGTTTTTCTTTATTTTGTTTCTGGCGACCTGCCACTTCATGGGGTTAATAGGGCTGAACAGGGTCAGCTCAGCTACCCGGGACAAGACCAAGCGGTCCCAGTCTTTCTAGATTTTTAGCGGGTACCCAATTAAACCCAATAAATGGAGTCCACCTAACCAATATAGAGCATATCTTCAATTATTGTAATATTTAAAACATATTTAAAATTACAACCTAAAATGTATGTCTTTCTTTTATTGGTGATGTACCTGATACGCTTTTATATCTAGATAGAAACTGATATTGTACATAAACATGTAGATATTTTAATAGATTTTTTTTATATACCATTGGTTAGGCAATTAAAAATACTATAATTTATTAAGTAGGTAGCAACTACCTAATGTCAAAATGTATGTATGTATGTATGTTTAGAAAAAAAAACACATATTTATAAGAAGATATCCCAGAATCTATTTAAAATTATTACTTTTTTAAATGTTTTAAAGTTATTTTTTTTATTTTTATAGATTGTTAAGGGTTTTTACTTATATTTTGCAACCTACTTTTAACTATATTCAAGAAGGATAGAAAAAAACGTCCTGTATAAAAGCTTCGTACTTTTTCATCTACTATCTTTTAAGCATTAAAAAGAAACAAATGTACATCAAAACTTAAGAAAAATAAAGGGTACACTTTTGTTTTAAAATGGAATACCCTGTATATGTTACCATTTAAAGCTTTGCAAAAATACCACATTTGATATATCTATCTTTAATAGTTTTCGAAATATGACCACATAAATCTAAAATAGTAGATATTTATACTTCCCATTATACACACAAGCTGACACTGTAGCTGTAATAAAAATTATATTTAAATGGCCATATTTCCGAAACTAATAAAGATAGATATATCTAGTGAGGTATTTTTGTAAAGCTTTAGTGGTGACATAATATATAGGGTGTCCCACTTTTTTGTTTAAAGTTTGCCTCTTCATTTTTCTTGAGTTTTTGATGGTCATATGTTTCTTTTTTATGCTCAAAGATAAAAGATGAAAAAGTATGAAACTTTTAAACAGGGCGTTTTTATCCTTCTTGGATATAGTTAAAATTGGGTGACCAAATATAAATGAAAACCTTGTGTCATCTAAGGGTAAAATAGGTTAATACTAGTCTTAGTGTAAAAGGATACCGTTAATATTCTCAAAATTGCCTATTGCTCATAAAAGATAAAAAAATTCTTGCCTTCTAAAAGCAATATAAAAACAGTTCTTTTACCAAGTATTAAATTACTTAACCTTGGTAAACATTGTGTAGTTTTATTAGGCGTAAAACAAAAGTTATGCTGTTAGATAAAAGCAGTATTTTTATATTAACTTTTAAATCATACCAAAATTTTAAAGATCTTTTAACAAAATTAAGGCATTCAAAATAGAGCATTAAGGTATGTATTCACTTAGTGGACGTAGACGGCTGAACAGCAATAAATGAATGCGTTCTGGTAGTGTGGGCGCAAAAAAGTTTATAGACGAACACATGTGGAAAAGTTCCTTCGCTTGTCGTTACTTTAAAGAAAATTTGCTGCTCACCGTTGTGGGTTGTGTACGCATAAAGGTCGGGCCACACATAACCGCACCGATCCCTGATTTACGGTGCTAAGAGCAAAGTGAGGCAAATTAATAAAAAAAAATTAAAAGCACTTTTCATGCCCTCAAAAATATAAAAAGCATTTTTATCAAGCTAGGTCTATTGCTTTGAAATGTATGTTTATCTCTTTGTTTAAATTAAACTCTGTTTTGTTCTTTTTTATCAAACTTTGAGTGTAGTATAGGTAAAGTCTGACCACACATAACCGCACCGATGTCCCACAAGACCCACACCGATGTCCTACAAGACCCGCACCGTATCACGACCGTGTCTCGGAAGGTCTGAAACATGCTCAGCAAATGAAATTATACGTGGATCGGATAGCGCCGATGTTCCCCGTACCAAGCTGTTGGTTACGGGCGTCACCTTTAAATTCAGTTCATTACGTATAAAAATTAAAGTCGGTGGTTTAATGTTGGTTGTTTGTAAACAAACAATATATATAAATTAATTTTATTGTTACATCTTGTCGAATAACCTACGTGAGTCAAACTTTACAAATACATTGTTATTTTTTTGTTTTATAAGTTTAAAAAAATGTATGTTCGAAAAATCAAAATAAACTATAAACATCACAAGTTCGATGTAAAGTAGCTAATTAAAAATCCGTCGCAGCCGAGCTGTCGTCGACGTAAAACGTTTGGTTGGTGATGTTTGTTTACTTGTTAACGATGCGGTGCGGGGTATGATCGTCGGGCACGGAGCGGTGCAGTTATGTGAGTCCCGACCTTAAAACATTCATGTAGTAATAATCAACAACTCAGTAACAACTGCCTGACCGGAGGTGAACGATACTGCACGCATACGTTTGCTAAATGTGGACATCAGATAAAATGCCGAACAAATCGTACGCACATTTTTAGCCGTGCGGACGAATCGCTTGCTAGGTGAATACACACCTCTAGGTGATGTATCGTGTCAAGTCAAAAACAAAAAAAAGTATTAATTTTTAAAATAGTTGATACCCAACTACATTTATCTATGGTATCCTTTTAACTATACATATTCTAAAGGCCAGTTACTTAAAAAGATCATTAGCCAATATTTTGTTAAATACAAACACAAGCAGCACGTAAAATTCTCGTACACCAAAAATATGTTAATAACATATTTTCAACCTTTCTCAAAATCACAAAAGGCCAAATATTTAATTTTTGTGGTGGACTTTCTGGTGTAGCCTTACATTACTAATTAAAAAAACAGTGTACAGGGTGCCTTATTTTTCATTTTCCTTGCAACTGCAGGGTATCTCAGTTATTATTAAAAATAGAAACTTAAGCTATTTTTTGTTAAACAGAAGATGCCATTAACACAGCCATTATAGCCATCTTAGTTTCTAAACTACAGGGCGATTTTAAAAATTTTGCATTTTAGGGTACCCCTTTATCTTAATTGGCTGGATAAAACCTGGAAATTTTATCGTTTTTATAAATACAAACTGATAGTGTTATATATTTTAAAAGCTTGTAAAAGACAACGACAAAGATAATTAATGCTTAATAAATATTTACTTAAAAAACATTATCATATTCTTTAAAGAATAATATAAATATGTATATTCTTGTGTTTTGGGTATCATATCTTGAAAACAGATAGAACTGTTTATCTTTAATAATAATCAGCCGAACTAGATATAGAAAATAATTTAGATCAAATAAAATGTTCCCTGTAAAGTTTAGAAATGATATACCGACAGCTTATATATATCTCCACTGGTATAAAATGCACTGAACGCGAAACCACAAGGTTACTTAATGACATCCATACTGTAATCAACCAAAAAGACACTTGATGAATCGTGGTGCAACGATCATCTGGGTTGGCTTTGCAACATAGATATTACACAACAACATCCATATATAACGCCCATACAATGGCAATGTAAATGTATGAGAGTTGTCATGAACATAAAGCATCATCTATAATATTCGATTAACTTAGAACCGGAAACGCCGAATGACATTTAAGGACACATATTCATAAAAACAGTCCTATTTTTTAACCGCAAAATACATCATTAAAATATATAACAAGTAAATTAAAAAACTTTTGTATACTAAGATTCGTACAAATTTGCGGGTCGAAAATCCCTTTATATACCAGAGAATATAAAATTTGTATCCAGGGTTACGTTTAATCAATACGCTAACCTAAAATTAAAATAAAATTTAAACATGTCAAAACCAACAACTATCAAAGATGCGATTAAAAGATGGGGAAGATAAACATCCAGGCATCTCCTATTTATTACTTGTTTAAGATTTAAATAAAAAAACAAACCTTTTTTAAAGGTGAACAACAAACAAGTGAGGCAACAGAGGTAGGGTTTCAATTTCAGTGGCCTCCCATAGAAAAAATGGACAATTCCTTGTCGGTTCTAACAAAATGCAGAAAACTCATAAGCAGCTTGTCGACGAACATGACTTGAAAAAATTGCGGGCATAAGTGCTTCTGCAAAATTTAAAAATACTTTCTTTAGGAAGAAACTACATAAAAATCATTTTCCGGCCTAGAAGGAGAAGCCGATACCTTGGAAGAACAGGGGATTTCATGCCAATTTTATTGAAAAAGTTAAAGGGGTGCAGGTCCTTAAAAAATTAAAGGTAAAATATAATTATGGTGTACTTTAAAGCCTGGAGGGAAAGTGATGTAACCGACAGGCCCCCAATGGCCAATGTTTATTAAAATTTGATAAAAAGTTGCTTTTTGGGGTGCTAACCAGGGTTTTTTTAAGCTTCTTATTTTAGAAGTTATATGTCCCACTTTGTATGTGTACTGCTGCCTTGCAGCTATGCAGGGTATTTCCTTTTCCTTACTACGATACGAAATTTAAGATGGTGATTTTATGTATTTCTATATAAAAAGTTTCTTTATACATATGTTCGGACTTGCCTCCTCTCTAAGATACGTGAGTGTTAGTTTGAAAATCACTATTTTTAAAATATCTTAAAGGCTCCTTAACCAATTTAGACTAAATTTGGTGCACCTATGTAGTTAATGTAATAAGGTGCTTTAAATCTCTAGCTGGATTAAGATTATTAGGTCCAGTGGCGTCTTAATGGACACCGCAGCCAATAATATTGTGAAAAATGTGCGCTGACTTTATAAAAGTTTTTTATTAAGTAATTTAAAATGCAACTCTTTAGTCTCCTGTATTTTCTTCGCATCTTGCTTGTTTTCCAGAAAAATAATAAAGCGACTTTAAGTCATTCTAAATAGTATTTATAAACAGCATAAAATAAAATCCAAAATTAAAAATAAACAATTTTGATCTTCGTAACATAGGGAAAATAAGATTTTGATAATTTACATGACGGCCTATTTATTATAAGGTCAATTATTGTTTATTTATACCATGTTGTCTATAAGTACTTTTTAGAAAGAAATTAAAGTAGGTTTAATTTTTTTCTCGAAAACGTACTAGATACGAAGAATATACAGCAGATTAAAAAGTGGCATTTTTAGAAAAAATTAAAAACTCTAAAAACTCAGCGGCGTACTTTTGTTTTCAATTATTGAACGTGGTAGCCCACTGAGACGCCACTGAACTCAAAAATCCTAATCCAGATAGAGCTTTACTAGCGCCTTAGTACGTTTAATAAGTGTACCAAATTTCATCTAAATCGGTAAATGGTTTTTAAGATATTTCAAAAATACCGACCTCAAAAACAAAAACACTAAGAAACGCCTAAATAATAAAAATTGGTTTATCTTGTAAAAATAGTAAAATTTTATCACAATATCATTCAGGTTGTTTATAATTGGTCTTAAAGAAAACTAAAAAGAATATACATAATATATTATTTTATGTCTGTTTAGTGAATAATATTATTATTTAATCAATCAGTTAATCAATGAATTTATTTTTTTCTTTTAAAAGTACATACAAAAACATTCAATGCGAAATACGTCAGTAGAAGTAAAAATAAAATTACAAAGTTGTTAAAAAACAGTTTTAAGGTATTATATATTGGAAACAATATGATAAAAGAATGGGAGAATACGTAAACTGCAGGAATTGCCCGCTTAGAAGACTTATTATTTGTTGGAAATCCTTGTATGAGAGTATGGAGGAATCGGTTTGGAAAGCCGAGGCGATCAGAAGACTTCCAAATCTAAAAAATTGGATGGAGAGCCTGTAGTACGCGATGATGAATAGTTCTTGTCATTTTATTAAAAGTAACACTTGTTAGATCTGAAAATTCTTTTATAGAGTCGGACCTAAACTTTATAAGCTTCAGAGAACCAATGCGCAAAAATGTTAAAACGCGTCGATTATTTTTTTCAGTATTTTATCTTTTAGTTTAACAGTGTTTGAATTAAATTTGAAAATCTCTATTTAACTACAAATTTCGAAAAAAGTATACGCTTAAACCTTTCTTGGGGAACACCCTTAGATAAGGTTTCCACTGAACGAGAATTGTTTGTTTAAACAAATTATTGATAATGGTCGAAATAAGACAATACATTTGATATTATCATTTATATTTAAAGTAGCTCCTACTGGATTTGATTTATTTAAACAAAAATATGCTGCTTTGGCAAAAAAATGACCCCATCCCTGTTTAAGCTTTTTAATTTAATTATCTTAAACGAATATACTTGCATCGGTTTATGAGTAAACATGAGCTTCTCAAATAAGAAATATTTTTTCAAGCCTTTATGTATTAAGACTGTTTATGTATGTTTTGTCACATATTTCTGTGTGTGTATTATTTTTTATTTTTTATTTGTTTGTCAAGCAATTATTGTGACGCCTCTGGGTTATAAAAGTCATGACAGGTTTTTAGGTAATGTAAAACTGCTTTCTTGGTTGCTTTTAAATACTCTTTTTAGTTGTTTACCATTTTTATATAAAACACAGAGACAAGTTTTTAATCAATAAAATTCTTATATCTGATAAGGAGGCTTTATTTTCCTTTTTTTATTGTGTTATCACGAACAATTCCTTATCATAATGGGTTTAGAGGGTAATTAAGAATTATCTTTAGAAATTTTTAGGCCTCATAAAAACACAATTATTAAATAATACTTAAAGGGATTTAATAAACTATAAAATTTCTGCAGCAATGTATGCCAAATCCAACGATAAAAAGGTATTTCACTTTTATTATGATTGAGAGATATCAGAAAATCATCACACATTGTTAAAAAACTTTATTTTTCTGTGGGCTGACCGTGGTATTTATCATATTTGCTCATTGTAATCCTAGTTTAACTGAAAATAACGGCCACGTTGAAATTTTAAATGTCACCACTGGTATTCCTCCTTATTTCATTTAGTATTTACTTTAACCACTGAACCATCTCCTCTGAACTTTCATATAAACAATAACGGTTCTACAACATGAAATAAATGTAAAGAATATTTATAAAATATGCCCGTGTTCTGGGAGCACAGCGAACAGCAAATAGTATATAACACTTCTGAATACAATGACACTTCACATGCCATTTCTGGACCGTCAAAACTTCATTTTTCAAAATTTGTATGTAAAACAAAAATGATTATTTTTAAGTCTGTTAGTAGCTCATAGAATAGTTGGTATTATTCGTTTTTTTGTTTCTTACTTGACTAACCAATCTGCAAAAATCTATTTATGATCATAGCTTCTTTTTTTCAAGTGAGTACTGAGCAGTGCCTCGTTAGCGATATTCTATAAAAACTCCGTTTCATGCATCCGTTGTCCGTCGGTACGTCGATCCGAAATTCTGATTGGTCAGAATATTTTAGATTTACTTTTCATCCGTCAATTTGTGTAAATAATCCGTTGTCGGATAGAGATTAAAAATCACTCCTAGCCTAAGAAATTTTTATTATTTACTCCATATCTCCCTAACGAGAATAGGCTCTTGGCCAAAAATTTATAATGGTAAAAAACTATCTTAATTCATAGTTGCAATCTATATTGAAATACATATGGCCTACATATATTGTGGGGTATTTGTGTGCGGTCATCTTCGTTAAACCCAAGTCTTTGGGCTATTCGGGCTGTCGTTGTAGATTTTGCCTTTGAAGCTTTGCCAGCGCGAGTGGTTTGCTGTCCTCAGCAGGTCATCAGTAGACTAGACGCGTAATGGCCAGTGACGGCCGAATAGCTCAAAAACTTAATCCTTAGCAAAACTGTACCATAGTTTTTTGATGTAATAATTCTTAAAGTTAATTAGAATTGATTCCAGCTCATTTGCGAGTCTCATATCAGTCCTTTACAATGTAGCTATTGCTTATGTGGAAGCGTCACGTTAAAAAAATATGCCAACAAAGTGAACAAGTACAGAAAACGGCTGTCGTAGGTTTGTGTCTTTTGTAACTTGGGCACACTCCAACTACGTCATTGGACTATGCGGCGTTTTAAATAATTTCGTGGACATTTTCACAAAAATGCAAATTTTGGCATTGTTACAAAAATCTGGCAATGTCACCGGGAAAATTAGAAAAAATAAATAAAATTCAATCTATCTACAAACGAAAATTTGTTACCTTAGATCCTTAGGTGTACAGGGGGTGGCTCGAATTCGACGCTCATCATTGGGATTTCGAAACCGTAAGAGATACAGGATCGGTTAAATGGAGGCAAAGTTGCGCAATTTGATGCTCAATAAAATGCCGTTTTGCTTTTTAAAAATTCCGAGTACTTCCGAAGATATTCGAAAACCGAATTTTCAATTTTGGTTTCTATTGTTTCCTGGCTATATTTGTTAAGATAACTTAAAATGAAAAACACGTTTTCATGGCCACTTTTTCTGCTCTATAATTCAGTGTGATTAAATATTGAATCTGACGTTTCGGCTTCTGGCGACCATCATCAACTTAATTTTTTAAATACGGACCTGATATTTTTTTCAATTTAATTAAATCCTTTCATCACTCTTAAACACTATATATCGCCACTTTGATATTTGCCGACGTTTCGTACAGAAAATTCCATCACCAGAATATTGCATATTTATTTAACCATAATACGGCCCTGAACTACATTTTTAGGTAAGAAGGATAAAAAAAAGAATAAACTTTATTACATATTCGTAATCGTTTTATTGCAACTCATTGATATCTAACAGCGGAAATTACTTTATTAACCGAAAATTTCATGAATATTAGACATAAGATACAAAAGGTAGACAACAAATCCCAGCTTACATAAAACAATTTGTAATACTATCTTGATGCCCATATTAAAAAACATACACTTAATCACTATTAAAAGTGTTCAAAGAGATAACCTTACTCGATGCATTTTCTGTTTTTGCTTTGTATTATTAATAATAAATGATTGACTATTCTCGCAGGAATGGCAGCGACTCTCATCAAATATTTTTGTCGTAGTACTTAAAGGTCGTGAGGTGCATTTTTAAATAAAATTTGCTCTAAGATATCCCTAAAGGAAATAATCTAGGGGACTAAGATCTGGGCCCTAGCGAATTATTTTGCAAAACCATTTATTGTGAATATAAAGGAATTGAGCTATTTCTTCCTTCCATTGTGGGCAGGAGCTTGTCTTGCCGCCACTATATTTCTTGAAATAATGCCAAAGGTTGGAGCTTTGCAATAAAACATCATGAATATGTACAGTTAAGTCCATTCTGTCACATTTTGCCTGCAATGTAGATTCAGGGCCGTATTATGGTTAAATAAATATGCAATATTCTCGGTGATGGAATTTTTGTATGAAACGTCGGAAAATATCAAAGTGGCGATATATAGTGTTTAAGAGTGATGAAAGGATTTAATTAAATTGAAAAAATATCAGGTCCGTATTTAAAAAAATTAAGTTGATGATGGTCGCCAGAAGTCGAAACGTCAGACTCAATATTTAATCACACTCGAATTATAGAGCAGAAAAGTGGCCATGAAAACGTGTCTTTCATTTTGAGTTATCTTAACAAATATAGCCAGAAACAATAGAAACCAAAATTGAGAATTCCGGTTTTTCGAATATCTTCGGAAGTACTCGGAATTTTTTAAATGGTAAACGGCATTTTATTGAGCACTCGAATTGCGCAACTTTGCTCTCCATTGAACCGTTATCCTGTATCTCTTACGGTTTCCGAAATCCCAATGATGAGCGTCGAATTCGAGCCACCCTGTACATGGCTAAAGGGCCTATTATATTACACACCCTTTGGTAAATGATGAGAACAATTCTATAGATAATAAAAAATACCTAGGTAAATATTAAGAAAAGTTCCATAATTTTAACTTAATTATCAACTAGAAGTAGGAAATTAATGTTAGCAGTGAAAAAATCTATGTATACCTCCGGTGAGAAAGCTATTACCTATTTACCTCGCATATTTTATCCCTCAGCGCTAAGCGCTCAGTAAATATTAGCTCACCCAAGGTATATAATATACTACTAACCTTTTTCCGTCTAAACGTACGAGTTTAGACGTCATAACTATATTAAGCTTATTGTCTATGCGTATAACCTTATTTTTCTAAAAACGTCAGTTTTCCAATTAAAATTAACTTAAAGCAAATTTAAAAATGCAACAAACATTATTTACTAAATACGCTGCTTTTATCCTTTCTTGATGCTTTTAATACAACGGTCGGATACGTTGAAACGGTTCCATGTAAATAGCAATGTCATTGAAATCAAAATTTTATACTTTTCGGATAACGTTCTGACGGATGCATGAAAAGGAGCCTTGAAGGTACGCTGCCGTGATTAGCAGACCTGCTCTTTAGGTCAATTTTTGTTTTTTTACATCAATAAGCTTAAAATTACATTATTTTCTTGCCAAATTAGTAAAAACGCCCTATCGATATCGTACGGAAAAACTCTTAAAACGCAATATTTAAAACGAAAATCAAAATCTGTTATAATATTAAACAGCCTCAGGGGGCTTCATTTGAAATGTGTGCTCCTGGGAACACGCGTGATCTTTTGGTCGCTCAGGGAACGTCGACGCTCGTAAAGATCACGAATCGGTTTATTTGAAAACAAGTGAGCACGGATGTTTGCGTAATTTTAAAAATTACATATTTACTGGCAACACTGCATGCAACTAATTCTGACCAATGAGAACCGTTTGTGTTTTGATTTTTGCATGACATCTTGCTAAGCATTTAAGGTTAGGTAATTAATGTTTAATGTCAGTGGTTTGTAATTATTTCTAATTTGGTCTGTTTATTTAATTAGTATTTATTATTTTATTAATTATTATATGGAAAATCTAAATGCTAACGCCCGAACATGAGAATATTAAAACACCGACCTACGAGTATTTACAAAACACTTAGGTTAGAAAATAAGAGCATGTCAAGCAACGTAAAATAAACAGAACCAATAAAATAGCCCAAAATGAAAAGAAAATAGAGAAAAATTTACTAGAAAGTGTTTCCGCAGACAAGAAGAAAACTCTGTTCTCCTTGGTGAACCCGTTAAATATACCAAAAAGGAAAAATAAAGGAGATATAGTCAGGTAAACAATGTAAACACTACCTATAATATAAGCAAATATTCTATCACAGCATAACAAACTGCTACAGAGATTTAATTTTAGATAACTGTGCCAGCTGCTGAAAGCCTAACACAAAAGGGAACCCACTGCTGTAACCACAATCTTAGCATATCGAAGAAATAAACCAAAAACGTATTACGAGCTCATGTTTTGCTATTAGTTAAGAAGCCACGGTTCCGAAGGTATGCTAATACTTTACTTTGATAACAGTTACATCCAAAGCATAACACAAATGCAACAAAATCTTTGGGTTTTGTAATTAGTGACGAATTTACTAAAATTCGATGCGTAAAGTTTCAACTCAAGCATTGATATGTAGCTTAAGGAATTTTGTTATTTTTAGACATCAGAGGTGCAAGAGAAAGAAGCTATAGTGGTAAATTATGAAGTTTGATACTAGGAGCAATAAAGGATTGATCACAATTAAAAGTATAGAATTTAGTCTAACCTAAATGTAGCAAAGTAATAATAAATCATCTAAATATAAATAAACTGTAGTTTTTATTATAAACTATCTCTAAGAAAAGGAAAACCCAAGTAAATGAAGGTAAATAATTTAAAATATTTAATAATAAATGGAGGACTATAACTGTTAGAAGAGCGGGGACCGGTTAGCAAACAACAAAAAGGAGATGCTGGGCTTTATTTGGTAATTTTCTAGAAACCTGCGGCAACTCCGATTTTGACGAAATTTGATATACTGGGGTTTTTTGGGGCGCTGATCACGAATCTAAAAGAATTTTTTGGCAGAAACGTTTCGTTCTTGAGATATTTTCATCATCAGACTTGAAATTTAAACTAAATCATATTTTTACAACATCTCCTTTTTGCTCACAATTCTTGATTTAAAGCCAGTGGCACAAAAAATCTTCAGATTCGCATCAGCGCCCCAAAAAACCCCGTATACCAAATTTCGTTAAAATCAGAGCTGCTGCAGGTTTCTAGAAAATTACACAAGCGGATACCTAGAAAGTATCACAAATCGTCCTGACACAGTGCGCAAGCGCGCGTGCGTTCAGACTTCAATTTTAAAGTCATATTCGCGTTGTACTGTTTTTTCCGTATTCAAAATTTAGAATAGACCCGTATTTTTCTATTTATAAAAAAATATTTAGTAATTTTTAATATCTAGTTTTATTGAATGTGTGTAATAGTATAAATAAAATAACTATACGTTTTTATAGTTTTTAATAAAAACAAATTTATTTGTTGTTTAACAGTGTTAAAGTAATATTCATTGATTCATTTATTGCTGGTCTTTTAATAGCATTCTTTTTTGCATTTCTGCTTGTTTTCTTTGTCGAGTAAAGTCGTCTTTGTGTTTGAATTTTCTTGTTATCCGTATTCAAAATTTAGAATAGACTCGTATTTTGCTATTTATAAAAAAATATTTAGTAATTTTTTAATATCTAGTTTTATTGAATGTGTGTAATAGTATAAATAAAATAACTATACGTTTTTATAGTTTTTAATAAAAACAAATTTATTTGTTATTTAACAGTGTTAAAGTAATATTCAAGGCTTCATTTATTGCTGGTCTTTTAATGGCATTCTTTTTTGTCTTTCTGCTTGTTTTCTTTGTCGAGTAGAGTCGTCTTTGTGTTGGAATTTTCTTGTTGTGTGGAGTCTTATCTTCTTTTAAAACAGTCAGGGTTCTTTGATTTGTGTTCTCAAGAGCTTTTAAATTGGGACTTAGTGGTGCTAAAGTTTTTCGTAGAACTTCGAGCTGTTCTTTGGTTTTAACACTTTGAGTAGTATCCAAAAATTTTTGAATTATTTTTTCTTTTTCCTTCGTAATATCTTCTTCCCTGGATTTTATTGCTCCTTGGCTTAAATTTGTCACAATAGATTCTGTTTCTGCCAGAGTGGCTTCATTGCCAATATGAATATGCAGGGGTTGTTATTTGTTTCCATTTCTTTAAAAAAAAAATAATTAATTTACAGTGTTGTACGAAATACCAAAAAACCCTTCTAAAAAGCCCACTTCCTAATTTTTTTCATGTTATTGTTATCTCTAAGTTACCAACAAAGAAGATACATATATTACATCGACACGTATATACAAAAAGTACTAACCAAACACCAATAATAGTACATTTATTACAATAAACCAACACTAAACAATACAAAACAATACACCAGAAAGAACCCCTTTTATATAAATACATAAATTTGAATGAATTTTAACTTACTATTTTGCCTTCAGTTATCAGGGTTTCCACTAAAATAATTTTGAAATAATTATTAAAATAAATGGTATATAATATTGTCCTTAATTAATGTAACATATTATTATTACTATGGTTCGAATATAAAAACAGAACACCTAACAATAGAAATATTTTAATAAATTACCTGTTGCAATAGAAGTAGTCTGTAACAGCACATTTTCTTTTCTGCATACCAGGTGTATGTGTTTGCACATTGTCCATTTTATAGAGGAATCCGGGCATGAACAAGAGTATATATGTATACATATATTATTGCAATCACTGCAAATTAGCTGACATGTGCAGCTACTTTTAACTTTTTTAATTGAATATACTTCATAATTATTTTGGAGTGACGATTTTACTTCCCATCCATCTTCTGTCTGACTTAAAAAATCAACTTCTAACTCCAGGCTTTTTTTATGTCGGTCTCGAATTTGTTTTAATTTACTTGTAACCTTTCCTTTATGGATTATAATTAATCTATCAAAAAGTCTGTCTCTGATAAATTTCATAATGCTAATTATCGCTTTGTCTAGTCTTTTGTTATGTTTCCCTTTTAAATAAATATATTTTAGGGTCCTATGCATCCTCTCTAGATGCATATTTGTGTTGATTCCAGCATGTAGTCGATAGCAATACGCCCAACACTTGAAATTTTGCATATAATTATCAATAAAATATTTAGCAAATTGTTTGGTGTCAGGGTCTTCCAGAAGAAGCTTGGATAGTTCATCCTTCATTATAGTAAAAGCAGATATATCCCTTTCCTCCATAAGGCATCTAATTTGTTTATAAACAAGGACCTGCAACCAAATTATGAATTAAACCTATATGAAACTTAAAAAATTCTGCTGATCATTTTTTATAAACTGTTAAATTATATCTAACCTGTTTTTCTTTGCCATTAACTTTATTTAAATTTTTTCGCCATGCACGATCCACATGCCAACTACAGTACAATCTGCAAGAATTTATTTTTTATATAATTTATAAAATATCTTTAGGAATACATGGTAAAACCAAATAACTTATAAATGATATTAAAATACAAGATAAATCATTTCAACAATGTAAAAAAGGAATCATTATATTAATAAATTTTACTCGCCTTAATGCTGGTATTCCCATGGTTTCTATCCAAGCATTATAGAATGACTCTGCGATGTCCGTCATGAAAACAGAAGGTGTTATAACATCAGAGAATTTTCTTATTGATGAAAAAATATTTTCAGAGTCTCTTTATCACATCGATTTGTGAACATAAATGCACAGGGAAAGCCCTGTCTCATATCATCAATAACTAGTAAGGTGATTAATTCAAAATTATACCCATTGGTACCATGTGTCCCATCTAGGCAGATGCAATCGGATCCATATTTTTTCAACAAATGACACTGTGCTGTATTCATTAAAATTAAAATAAAATCTTCTTTTTTCAGGTAATTATATTCTTCATTGAGTGTGTCTTGGGGTTTATAAAACAAAACATAGTTATTTTTTTCTAGACTCATTTCAGTCACTAATGAGTCGACACTTACTGCATCACTGTAATGTCTAACAGAATTTAAGTTGAATGATTTCTCAATATTGTATAAGTCCCTTTTTGTCAGTAAATGAAGCCTATCTATATTGTTTTCTTCAAATGAATCCCGAACACTATCCAAAATAGCATCAAATGGTACTTTTGAAGCTATTTTAATAGCCAGTTTTTTTCTTTCTTCTTCTCTTAGAAACAAATAGCCTATATCATTTAGGTGTCCTACGTGATTCTCTATTAATTCACAGTGATATTTTCCATTTTTGTCAGTTCTTAGTGTGAGTGATGCAGGACAAAATGCATCCATTTTGTTACTTCCCTTTAATTTTAGTGCACGGCTTCGATTTTCTAAAGGCAAATACTCCCCAGACCTATTACATTCGAACTTTGTAATATTTTTTGTTGACATTTTCTTCACAAACCTGGACTTGGTCTTATTCTCAACCGTTCTCAAGAAGTCTGTAAACTCCTCTATTCTAGAAAAAGTGGTAGTACTTTTGATCATTTTTATATCATGTATTGCTTCAAAATGAGCGATCAGTCTTTTTTGTAATGAACTGCAATAGTTGCAAAGAGGACACTTCTAAAAGAAAATTAATTTACGTGTTAAAAGATAAATTTAAAATATTTTATGATAAAACTAATGGTTACCTTTGAGCCCTTATCCTGATTATCAACTATGGTCAAGTCATTTTGATCGGGTACATGGTTTTTTAAATGGGCATTGAAATGATGTTTATATGAGAAATGTTTTTCACAATAATGACAAGTATAGGCATAATCTTGTTCTGTTTTGTATTTCCCAATCACCTGAACCTCTTCAGGGTGGAACTTTTGGTATGTTTTCGCAAACTCGAGATATCTGAAAAGTTTTTTAGACATCTTTCACATTTATTTACCATTTCAATGAAATGGACTTTTACTTTCCCTATTTTCACAATACAATAATCCAAAACCAAAGAGAGTTTATCAAGATTTAAAACTCAAGACTCTTATCGAAAATATTAGAAAAAATAAACAAAAACAGAACATAACCTCCGAATTGTTTAGAGAATGGACGCGCATGCGCTCTCATGTCAGGACGATTTGTGATACTTTCTCTAGATATCCGCTTGTGAAAATTACCCTTTATTTCGTCGTGTGCTCCCGGGAGCACGCGATCGATTTAGGCGCTCGGGGAACGTCGACGTTCGTAAAAATCGTGAATCGGCTTTATTTGAAAACAAGTGAACACGGATGTGTGCGTGATTTTTAAAAAATCACATATTTACTGGGAGCAACACTGCATGCAACAAGTTCTGACCAATGAGAATCGTTTGTGTTTTGATTTTTGCATGCCATTTGCTAAGCATTTAAGGTTAGGTAATTAATGTTTAACGTCAGTGGTCTGTAATTATTTCTAATTTGGTCTTGTGTTTATTTAATTAGTATTTATTATTTTATTAATTATTATATGGAAAATCCAAAATGCTAACGCCCGAACATGAAAATTCAAACACAAAGACGACTTTACTGACAAAGAAAACAAGCAGAAATGCAAAAAAGAATGCTATTAAAAGACCAGCAATAAATGAATCAATGAATATTACTTTAACACTGTTAAACAACAAATAAATTTGTTTTTATTAAAAACTATAAAAACGTATAGTTATTTTATTTATACTATTACACACATTCAATAAAACTAGATATTAAAAAATTACTAAATATTTTTTTATAAATAGAAAATACGGGTCTATTCTAAATTTTGAATACGGAAAAACAGTACAACGCGAATATGACTTTAAAATTGAAGTCTGAACGCACGCGCGCTTGCGCACTGTGTCAGGACGATTTGTGATACTTTCTAGGTATCCGCTTGGCAATTTTCTAGAAACCTGCGGCAACTCCGATTTTAACGAAATTTGGTATACGGGGGTTTTTTGGGGCGCTGATCACGAATCTGAAAGATTTTTTTTGTGCCACTTTAGCTTTAAATCAAGAATTGTGAGCAAAAAGAAGGGGGAATGTTGTAAAAATATGATTAGTTTAAATTTCAAGTCTGATGATGAATATCTCAAGAACGAAACGTTTCTGCCAAAAAATTCTTTTAGATTCGTGATCAGCGCCCCAAAAACCCCTGTATATCAAATTTCGTCAAAATCGGAGTTGCCGCAGGTTTCTAGAAAATTACCAAATAAAGCCCCCAGCATCTCCTTTTGTTGTTTGCTAACCGGTCCCCGCTCTTCTAACAGTTATAGTCCTCCATTTATTATTAAATATTTTAAATTATTTACCTTCATTTACTTGGGTTTTCCTTTTCTTAGAGATAGTTTATAATAAAAACTACAGTTTATTTATATTTAGATGATTTATTATTACTTTGCTACATTTAGGTTAGACTAAATTCTATACTTTTAATTGTGATCAATCCTTTATTGCTCCTAGTATCAAACTTCATAATTTACCACTATAGCTTCTTTCTCTTGCACCTCTGATGTCTAAAAATAACAAAATTCCTTAAGCTACATATCAATGCTTGAGTTGAAACTTTACGCATCGAATTTTAGTAAATTCGTCACTAATTACAAAACCCAAAGATTTTGTTGCATTTGTGTTATGCTTTGGATGTAACTGTTATCAAAGTAAAGTATTAGCATACCTTCGGAACCGTGGCTTCTTAACTAATAGCAAAACATGAGCTCGTAATACGTTTTTGGTTTATTTCTTCGATATGCTAAGATTGTGGTTACAGCAGTGGGTTCCCTTTTGTGTTAGGCTTTCAGCAGCTGGCACAGTTATCTAAAATTAAATCTCTGTAGCAGTTTGTTATGCTGTGATAGAATATTTGCTTATATTATAGGTAGTGTTTACATTGTTTACCTGACTATATCTCCTTTATTTTTCCTTTTTTGGTATATTTAACGGGTTCACCAAGGAGAACAGAGTTTTCTTCTTGTCTGCGGAAACACTTTCTAGTAAATTTTTCTCTATTTTCTTTTCATTTTGGGCTATTTTATTGGTTCTGTTTATTTTACGTTGCTTGACATGCTCTTATTTTCTAACCTAAGTGTTTTGTAAATACTCGTAGGTCGGTGTTTTAATATTCTCATGTTCGGGCGTTAGCATTTAGATTTTCCATATAATAATTAATAAAATAATAAATACTAATTAAATAAACAGACCAAATTAGAAATAATTACAAACCACTGACATTAAACATTAATTACCTAACCTTAAATGCTTAGCAAGATGTCATGCAAAAATCAAAACACAAACGGTTCTCATTGGTCAGAATTAGTTGCATGCAGTGTTGCCAGTAAATATGTAATTTTTAAAATTACGCAAACATCCGTGCTCACTTGTTTTCAAATAAACCGATTCGTGATCTTTACGAGCGTCGACGTTCCCTGAGCGACCAAAAAGATCACGCGTGTTCCCGGGAGCACACATTTCAAATGAAGCCCCCTGAGCTGTTTAATATTATAACAGATTTTGATTTTCGTTTTAAATATTGCGTTTTAAGAGTTTTTCCGTACGATATCGATAGGGCGTTTTTACTAATTTGGCAAGAAAATAATGTAATTTTAAGCTTATTGATGTAAAAAAACAAAAATTGACCTAAAGAGCAGGTCTGCTAATCACGGCAGCGTACCTTAAAGGCTCCTTTTCATGCATCTGTCAGAACGTTATCCGAAAAGTATAAAATTTTGATTTCAATGACATTGCTATTTACATGGAACCGTTTCAACGTATCCGACCGTTGTATTAAAAGCATCAAGAAAGGATAAAAACGGCGTATTTAGTAAATAATGTTTGTTGCATTTTTAAATTTGCTTTAAGTTAATTTTAATTGGAAAACTGACGTTTTTAGAAAAATAAGGTTATACGCATAGACAATAAGCTTAATATAGTTATACGTCTAAACTCGTACGTTTAGACGGAAAAAGTTAGTAGTATATTATATACCTTGGGTGAGCTAATATTTACCGAGCGCTTAGCGCTGAGGGATAAAATATGCGAGGTAAATAGTAATAGCTTTCACCGGAGGTATACATAGATTTTTTCACTGCTAACATTAATTTCCTACTTCTAGTTGATAATTAAGTTAAAATTATGGAACTTTTCTTAATATTTACCTAGGTGTTTTTTATTATCTATAGAATTGTTCTCATCATTTACCAAGGGTGAGAAATATTAATAGGCCCTTAGCCATGTACACCTAAGGATCTAAGGTAGCAAATTTTCGTTGTAGATAGATTGAATTTTATTTATTTTCTTCTAATTTTCCCGGTAATTGCCAGATTTTTTGTAACAATGCCAAAATTTGCATTTTTGTGAAAATGTCCGCGAAATTATTTAAAACGCCGCAAAGTCCAATGACGTAGTTGGAGTGTGCCCAAGTTACAAAAGATACAAGCTGCGACATCCGTTTTCTATTACTTGTTCCTTTGTTGGCATATTTTTTTAACGTGACGCTTTTCACATAAGCAATAGCAACATTGTAAAGTTGATTGAACTCGCAAATGGTGGAATAAATTTTAATTAACTTTAAAAATTATTTACATAAAAAACTATAGACAGTTTTGCTAAACTTAAGTTTTTTGAGCTATTCGGCCGTCACGGTATTACGCGACTAGTCTACTAATAACCTTCTGAGGATACTAACCACTCGCGCTGGCAAAACGTCAAGGAAATAAAATCTACAACGACGGCCGAATAGCCCAAAAACTTAAGTTTAGCAGAAGATGGCCGCGCAAGCCTTACACAGTATATATAGGCCATATATATTTTTAATATAAATTTTAACTATAAATTAAGATAGTTTTTACCATTATAAATTTTTGGCCAAGAGCCTATTCTCGTTAGGGGAATGGAGTAAATAATAGAAATTTCTTAGGCTAGGAGTGATTTTTTAAATCTCTATCCGACAACGGATTATTTACACAAATTGACGGATGAAAAGTAAATCTAAAATATTCTGACCAATCAGAATTTCGGATCGACGTACCGACGGACAACGGATGCATGAAACGGAGTTTTTATAGAATATGCTAACGAGCTACTCTCGTCTCACTTGAAAAAAGAAGCTATGATCATAAATAGATTTTTGCAAATTGGATTAGTCGTAAAAAACAAAAAACGAATAATACAACTATTCTATGGCTACTAGACTTAAAAATAATCATTTTTGTTTTACATACAAATTTTGAAAAATGAAGTTTTGACAGTCAGAAATGGCATGTGAAGTGTCATTGTATTCAGAGTGTTATATACTATTTGCTGTATTCCTTTTATGCTCCAGAACCGCCTGGAACGACACCATAAGTGTTCCTTTTACAATTTTTTGACATTTTTTCATGTTGTAGAACCGTTGTTGACACTATTGAAAGTTCAGAGAATGGTTCAGAACAGTTCTACAAGGTAAAAGAAATACACTAAATGAAATAAGGGAGAAATACCGGTGGTGACATTTAAAATTTCAACGTGGCCGTTATTTTCGGTTAAACTAGAAGTTACAGAAAATGAGAGCAAATATGATAAAATTACGGTCGGCCCACGAAAAATAAGTTTTAACAATGTCGTAGTAGTAATTTTCCTGATATCTCTACGTCATATTAAAAATTAGAATACATATATTTTTTTATCGTTAGTTTGTATACATTGCTGCATTTTATAGTTTATTAAATCCCTTTAAGTATTATTTAATAATTATGTTTTTTATGAGGCCTAAAATTTCTAAAGATAATTCTTAATTACCCTCTAAACCCACATTGTAATCCAAAAAGGAATTGTTCGTGATAACACAATAAAAAAGGAAAATAAAAAGCCTCTTATCAGATATAAGAATTTTATTATTAAAACTTGTCTTTTTGTGTTTATATAAAAATGTAAACAACTAAAAGAGTATTTAAAACAACCAGGATTTTACATTACCTAAAAACCTGTCATGACTTTTAAAATCTAGAGGTATCACAATAATTGCTTGACAAACAAATAAAAATAAAAAATAATACACACACGAAATATGTGACAAAACATACATAAACAGTCTAATACATAAGGCTTGAAAAAATATTTCTTATTTGAAAGCTCATGTTTACTCATAAACTGACAAGTATATTCGTTTAAGATAATTAAATTAAAAAAGCTTAAACGGGATGGGGTCATTTTTACTTAAAGCAGCATATTTTTTGTTTAATAAATCAAATCCAGTAGGAGCTACTTTAAATATAAATGATAATATCAAATGTATTGTCTTATTTCGACCATTACCAAATAATTTTGTTTAAACAAACAATTCTCGTTCAGTGGAAACCTTATCTAAGGGTGTTCCCCAAGAAAGGTTTAAGCGTATACTTTTTTTTCGAAATTTGTAGTTAAATAGAGATTTTCAAATTTAATTCAAACACTGTTAAACTAAAAGATAAAATACTGAAAAAATAATCGACGCGTTTTAACATTTTTTGCGCATTGGTTCTCTGAAGCTTATAAAAGTTTAGGTCCGACTCTATAAAAGAATTTTCAGATCTAACAAGTGTTACTTTTTAATAAAATGACAAGAACTATTCATCATCGCGTACTACAGGCTCTCCATCCAATTTTTTAGATTTGGAAGTCTTCTGATCGCCTCGGCTTTCCAAACCGATTCCTCCATACTCTCATACAAAGGATTTCCAACAAATAATAAGTCTTCTAAGCAGGGCAATTCCTGCAGTTTTACGTATTCTCCCCATTCTTTTATCATATTGTTTCCAATATATAATACCTTAAAAAACTGTTTTTTTAACAACTTTGTAATTTTATTTTTACTTCTACTGACGTATTTCGCATTGAATGTTTTTGTATGTACTTTTAAAAAGAAAAATAAATTCATTGATTAACTGATTGATTAAATAATAATATTATTCACTAAACAGACATAAAATAATATATTATGTATATTCTTTTTAGTTTTCTTTAAGACCAATTATAAACAACCTGAATGATATTGTGATAAAATTTTACTATTTTTACAAGATAAACCAATTTTTATTATTTAGGCGTTTCTTAGTGTTTTTGTTTTGAGGTCGGTATTTTTGAAATATCTTAAAAACCATTTTACCGATTTAGATGAAATTTGGTACACTTATTAAACGTACTAAGGCGCTAGTAAAGCTCTATCTGGATTAGGATTTTTGAGTTCAGTGGCGTCTCAGTGGGCACCACGTTCAATAATATTGAGAAACAAAAGTACGCCACTGAGTTTTTAGAGTTTTTTAATTTTTTCTAAAAATGCCACTTTTTAATATGCTGTATATTCTTCGTATCTAGCTACGTTTTCGAGAAAAAAATTAAACCTACTTTAATTTCTTTCTAAAAAGTACTTATAGACAACATGGTATAAATAAACAATAATTGACCTTATAATAAATAGGCCGTCATGTAAATTATCAAAAATCTTTATTTTCCTTATTTACGAAGATCAAAATTGTTTATTTTTTAATTTTGGATTTTATTTTATGCTGTTTATAAATACTATTTAGAATGACTTAAAGTCGCTTTATTATTTTTTCTGGAAAACGAAGCAAGATGCGAAGAAAATACAGGAGACTAAAAAGTTGCATTTTAAATTACTTAATAAAAACTTTATAAAAAGTCAGTGGCGCACATTTTTTTCACAATATTATTGGCTGCGGTGTCCATTAAGACGCCACTGGACCCAATAATCTTAATCCAGCTAGAGATTTAAAAGCACCTTATTACATTAACTACATAGGTGCACCAAATTTAATCTAAATTGGTTAAGGGGTTTTTAAGATATTTTAAAAATATTGATTTTTTAAACTTAACGCCACGTATCTTAGAAAGGAGGCAAGTCCGAACATATGTATAAAGAAACTTTTTTATATAAAAATACATAAAAAATCACCATCTTAAATTTCGTATCGTAGTAAGGAAAATACCCTGCATATGCAAGGCAGCGAGTACATACAAAGTAGGACGCCATAACTTCTAAAATAAGAAGCTTAAAAAACCCTGGTTAGCACCCCAAAAAACAACTTTTTATCAAATTTTAATAAACATTGGCCAGGGGCCTGTCAGTTACATCACTTTCCCTCCAATTTAAAGTACACCATAATTATATTTTACCTTTAATTTTTTAAGGACCTGCACCCCTTTAACTTTTTCAATAAAATTGTAAGAAATCCACAATTCTTCCAAGGTATCGGCTACTCCTTCTAGGCCGGAAAATGATTTTATGTAGTTTCTTCCTAAAGAAAGTATTTTTAAATTTTTGAGAGCACTTATGCCCGCAATTTTTTCAATCATATTCGTCGACAAGCTGAGTTTTCTGCATTTTGTTAGAACCGACAAGGAATTGTCCATTTTTTCTATGGGAGGCCACTGAAATTGAAACCCTACCTCTGTTGCCTCACTTATTTGTTCACCTTTAAAAAAGGTTTGTTTTTTTTTATTTAAATCTTAAACAAGTAATAAATAAGTACCTGGATGTTTATCTTCCCATCTTTTAATCGCATCTTTGATAGTTGTTGGTTTTGACATGTTTAAATTTTATTTTAATTTTAGGTTAGCGTATTGATTAAACGTAACCCTGGATACAAATTTTATATTCTCGTTAATATAGGGATTTTTCTGCGACCCACTTTAAATTTGTGCGAATCTCTTTCTTAATTATACAAAGTTTTTTTAATTTACTTGTTATACTATTTTAATGATGTATTTTTGCGGTTAAAATAGGACTGTTTTTTTATGAATATGTGTCCTTAAATGTCTCAGTTCCAGCCATTTTAGGTTACCTAAAATTAATCGATTATTATGAATTTTTGCTATATTTTCGCATTTAATCTCATGAGAATTTGCACATTTTTGTTACTTTGGGCAGTGTATATGAATGGTTGGTATTGAAAATGGTATCAAAACAATTTTTGAGGAGAAGCTAAATACAGATGATCAATTTTTTATGAGTCCTGGGTGTCCCATTTTGGTTGGAACTGCGGGGTATCTCAGTTATTATTAAAGATAGAACCTTGTGGTTTTGGCGAACCTGAGTTATTTTTATATGAAACGGAAGATGCCATATACAAAGCTGTCAGAGCCATATTAGTTTCTAAGCTACGGGGCAATTTTAAAATTTTGCGGTTCTAGGTACCCTTTGTATCTAAGTTGGCTGATTACTTATTAAAAAGGTAAAAACGGATTCTTATATAACTTTAGAGATGTAGAATGCAGAACGCAAAATTTTTACATATATAATTATTATTTTTGAAATATTGACCAATGTCTTTTTTTTAAGTAAATATTTGTCAAAACATTAATTTATCTTTGTCGTTGTCTTTTACAAGCTTTTAAAAAATATATAACACTATCGGTTTGTATTTATAAAAACGATAAAATTTCCAGGTTTTATCAGCCAATTAAGATAAAAGGGGTACCTAAAAATGCAAAATTTTAAAATCGCCCTGTAGTTTAGAAACTAAGATGGCTATAATGGCTGTGTTAATGGCATCTTTTGTTTAACAAAAAATAGCTTAAGTTTCTATTTTTAATAATAACTGAGATACCCTGCAGTTGCAAGGAAAATGAAAAATAAGGCACCCTGTACACTGTTTTTTTTTAATTAGTAATTAGGCTACACCAGAAAGTCCACCACAAAAAAATTAAATATTTGGCCTTTTGTGATTTTGAGAAAGGTTGAAAATATGTTATTAACATATTTTTGGTGTACGAGAATTTTACGTGCTGCTTGTGTTTGTATTTAACAAAATATTGGCAATGATCTTTTTAAGTAACTGGCCTTTAGAATATGTATAGTTAAAAGGATACCATAGATAAATGTAGTTGGGTATCAACTATTTTAAAAATTAATACTTTTTTTTGTTTTTTGACTTGACACGATACATCACCTAGAGGTGTGTATTCACCTAGCAAGCGATTCGTCCGCACGGCTAAACATGTGCGTACGATTTGTTCGGCATTTTATCTGATGTCCACATTTAGCAAACGTATGCGTGCAGTATCGTTCACCTCCGGTCAGGCAGTTATTTACTAGTTGTTGATTATTACTACATGAATGTTTTAAGGTCGGGACTCACATAACCGCACCGCTCCGTGCCCGACCACATACCCCGCACCGCATGTTAACAAGTAAACAAACATCACCAACCAAACGTTTTACGTCACGACAGCTCGGCTGCGACGGATTTTTAATTAGCTACTTTACATCGAACTTGTGATGTTTATAGTTTATTTGATTTCTCGAAATACATTTTTTTTAAACTTATAAAACAAAAAATAACAATGTATTTGTAAGTTTTACTCACGTGTTATTCACAAGATGTAACAATAAAATTAATTTATATATATTGTTTGTTTACAACAACTAACATTAAACCACCGACTTTTAATTTTTATACGTAATGAACTGAATTTAAAGGTGACGCCCGTAAACCAACAGCTTGGTACGGGGAACATCGGCGCTATCCGATCCACGTATAATTTCATTTGCTGAGCATGTTTCAGACCTTCCGAGACACGGTCGTGATACGGTGCGGGTCTTGTAGGACATCGGTGCGGGTCTTGTGGGACATCGGTGCGGTTATGTGTGGTCAGACTTTTACCTATACTACACTCAAAGTTTGGATAAAAATGAACAAAACAGAGTTTAATTTAAACAAAGAGATAAACATACATTTAAAGCAATAGACCTAGCTTGATAAAAATGCTTTTTATATTTTTGAGGGCATGAAAAGTGCTTTTAATTTTTTTTTATTAATTTGCCTCACTTTGCTCTAGCACCGTAAATCAGGGATCGGTGCGGTTATGTGTGGCCCGACCTTTATGCGTACACAACCCACAACGGTGAGCAGCAAATTTTCTTTAAAGTAACGACAAGCGAAGGAACTTTTCCACATGTGTTCGTCTATAAACTTTTTTGCGCCCACACTACCAGAACGCATTCATTTATTGCTGTTCAGCCGTCTACGTCCACTAAGTGAATACATACCTTAATGCTCTATTTTGAATGCCTTAATTTTTGTTAAAAGATCTTTAAAATTTTGGTATGATTTAAAAGTTAATATAAAAATACTGCTTTTTATCTAACAGCATAACTTTTGTTTTTACGCCTAATAAAACTACACAATGTTTACCAAGGTTAAGTAATTTAATACTTGGTAAAAGAACTGTTTTTATATTGCTTTTTAGAAGGCAAGAATTTTTTTATCTTTTATGAGCAATAGGCAATTTTTGAGAATATTAACGGTATCCTTTTACACTAAGACTAGTATTAACCTATTTTACCCTTAGATGACACAAGGTTTTCATTTATATTTGGCCACCCAATTTTAACTATATCCAAGAAGGATAAAAAAACGCCCTGTTTAAAAGTTTCATACTTTTTCATCTTTTATCTTTTGAGCATAAAAAAGAAACATATGACCATCAAAAACTCAAGAAAAATGAAGAGGCAAACTTTAAACAAAAAAATGGGACACCCTATATATTATGTCACCACTAAAAGCTTTACAAAAATACCTTACTAGATATATCTATCTTTATTAGTTTCGGAAATATGGCCATTTAAATATAATTTTTATTACAGCTACAGTGTCAGCTTGTGTGTATAATGGGAAGTATAAATATCTACTACTTTTAGATTTATGTGGTCATATTTCGAAAACTATTAAAGATAGATATATCAAATGTGGTATTTTTGTAAAGCTTTTAAATGGTAACATATACAGGGTATTCCATTTTAAAAAAAAGTGTACCCTTTATTTTTCTTAAGTTTTGATGTACATTTGTTTCTTTTTATGCTTAAAAGATAGTAGATGAAAAAGTACGAAGCTTTTATACAGGACGTTTTTTTCTATCCTTCTTGAATATAGTTAAAAGTAGGTTGCAAAATATAAGTAAAAACCCTTAACAATCTATAAAAATAAAAAAAATAACTTTAAAACATTTAAAAAAGTAATAATTTTAAATAGATTCCGGGATATCTTCTTATATAATATATGTGTTTTTTTTTCTAAACATACATACATACATACATTTTGACATTAGGTAGTTGCTACCTACTTAATAAATTATAGTATTTTTTAATTGCCTAACCAATGGTATATAAAAAAAATCTATTAAAATATCTACATGTTTATGTACAATATCAGTTTTTATCTAGATATAAAAGCGTATCAGGTACATCACCAATAAAAGAAAGACATACATTTTAGGTTGTAATTTTAAATATGTTTTAAATATTACAATAATTGAAGATATGCTCTATATTGGTTAGGTGGACTCATTTATTGGGTTTTTAATTGGGTACCCGCTAAAAATCTAGAAAGAATGGGACCGCTTCGGTCCTGGTCCCGGGTATAGCTGAGCTGACCCTGTTCAGCCCTATTAACCCCCATGAAGTGGCAGGTCGCCAGAAACAAAATAAAGAAAAACCCTAAAAGACACAAAAAAATTAAAAATCGACGGTTCGGCTTGCCACCATTGTCAAGATAAAATTGAGTTAAACTATTAAAGTAAAATTAACTTATGTTTAAAATTTTTAGCTTTTAGTTGGAAATATTCTGTCAAAATATTCTCAGAATATTTCCAACTAAAAACTAAAAATTCTAACCATTTTAAATATAAATATTAAGTAATTTTTATTTTTATTTTTTAACTTAATTTTATCTTGATAACGGTGACAGACTTGCCACTGAAACGTCGATTTTTAATTTAGATTTTTTCGTTTTGTTTTTAATTTTGTTTTAGGCAACCGGCCAGTTTATAGGGGTCAATAGGGCTAAACAGGGTCAGCTCGCTATACCCCGGGAACAGGTCCGAAGCGGTCCCATTTTTTATAGATTTTTGGCGTGTACCCAACGAAAAGACCATCCAATAATACAGTAATAAATTAATAAGAAATAAACATATACAAATATACAGGGTGTTTCCTTACTACGGTAAGGGAGTAATTTCTTATATCCGTTAATAAAAAAGTTCGTATAAACATAAGTCCGAACTTGCTCCATTTCTGAGGTACAGGGCGTTAAAGATTTAAAAAAGTCGATATTTTTTTAATATCCTGAGAACCCTTTAACCAATTTAGATAAAATTGGTACACTTTTCACACTTTTTTTAATTCAATAAGACGCCTGTAAAGCTTTACCTAGATTAAAAATATAAGGTTCAGTGGCGTCTCAGTGGGCACCACAGCCAATATTATTAGGGAAACAAAATAAGCCACTGACTTTTTACTAAATATATATATATATATATATATATATATATATATATATATATATATATATATATATATATATATATATATATATATATATATATATTCCAATTAAGCAATTAAAAATGCAACTTTTTAGTCACTTAAATTTTCCTTGTATCCAGCTTCGTTTTCGAGAAAAAAAATTTAGCCACTAATTTCTTCTAAAAAGTACCCTTAGACAACAAACATAAAAATAAACTATTATTTGCCTTTAAGTAAATAAGCAGTCGTGTATTTAATCAAAATTGTCACTTTCCTGATTGACTAAGAGCAAAATTGTCAATTTTTAATTTTGAATTTCATTTTATGCCGTTTATACATACATAATTGTTAGTATCACTTAAAGTGGCTTCATTTTTTTCTCGAAAACAAAGCTAGATTTGAAAGAAAATTGAAGAGACTAAAAAGTTGCATTTTTTATTGCTTAATCGGAATTTAAAATACAAACTTTATAAAAGTCAGTGGCGTACTTTTTCTAAATAATATTGGCTGTGGTGCACACTGAGACGCCACTGGACTACTAATCCTAATCTAGATAAAGTTTTACAAGCGGTTAAAGCGTGGTTTCTGGCATTTAAAAAATAACGACTTTTTTAGAAATTTTAACACCCAGGATCTCAAAATAAACCAAGTTTGGACATATGTTCATAAAAACATTTTTTTTTTCATAAAAAGACATAAAAAATCACCCTCTTAAGTTTCGTACCGTAGTTAGGAAATACCCTGTATAAAATTGCTGCTTTCAAATCACCAAAAATATTTAAAGAAATAGATCAATTAAAAAAACTAACATAATTAAATATCACGAAAATAGTAATTCTTTCAATTATTGGATACGGCATCCTGCTAAAAATATGATTATCTTATAAAAAATTTAAAAATCATAAACCTATTTAAGCTGCACTTATTGCCCTACAATAAATGGTTCCAGCAAACACAGTGCTTCTGTTCTAATAACATTGCATAAAGTTTTTCGGGAAAATAAGCTCCGTCGGCATAATCTACTAATAAAAATAATTCTTTGAAAAAGATCCATTGCTTGCAATAAAACGATTAACGGTAGCCCGGAGAGCAGGGTTCTCTTGAAAATTTTCTGTTACTGTTTGTGTTTCTTTTTCGAATACATTATTAACCTAAAAAAATGCTAAGAAAAATGGAGCTTTAATATGGAATACACTGAAAGAAATATGTGACGATAAATTATTCCACAAGGCGTTCAAAAATTTAGGTCATTTTGTCTTTTTCTACACAACACGAAATTCAATAAATTTCTTTGCAAATTCGGTATTATAGATTTTTTAAGAGTAATTTGATAAAAGGAGCTACTACTGGGTTAAAAAATATTTAGAATCGGACAAAAAACTAGGAACTAACCCAAGACTAAATTTAAACCACATTTGGTTTTTCCTGTTTTTTTTTGTCCAGGAGTGTAATGAAGCATTTATCGTAATTAGGTAAGTAGTTTCTTCTCAATTAAAAATAAACTTAACCAGTATATTATAGCTTGTAGACAAATTTGGCAACATGTTTGCTGGTTAGCTTACCTTTTTGAATACTTTTACGTTTAAATAAATAATTTGTGATTGTAACTAAAAGTAAGCTTCTATTTATCTGCGGAGTATTTTTGTTTACGTTATTAAAACCTGAAGCTTAAGCACCACAGTATTTATTTTTTATTCAGTAGTAATTCCTATTTATTGCAACTTCTTAGATACTGTCAAGCCGTGTTTGCTGGATAACATTCTGGCAGTACGGTTCCTTTAAAATATTTACTTGGGTTCTCAATATATCCCTAAACATTTTAACACTTCTCAAATCTTAAGTACACAGTTATAAGATTTGAACATGCCGATTAAACTCTTAAAATTGCTCTTAACACAACCTCTATAAGACTCTATGCAGTCACTTTTAAAATAATATTTCTTGGTAACTATCACTTTTATCTTGTCATTTATTCATCATATTGGATAAATAATACTAGAAATTAGAGTACTGAACTTACCAGGATATTTCAGGCAGTATTGTTTTATATTGTAACTTTTAAAGTGTTCTTTAGTAAATACAGGGTGATTAAACTTAAGTCGGTACTATTACTAACTTCTTTATTATTGGGGATACGAAGTCGATTGAATTAGACAAGTTGTTGTTATATTTTTGCTGATTAACGTACTGCCAACAGAAAAATAATTAATCATCGGGTTTTCGATTTATTGCAAAAAAAAGAACTTTTTAAAATGAAAAACCATGTATATTATATCACCATTTGAAAAATTTATTAAAGAGATCTAAGAAAAGTCCACTTGTGATGTATTCAATCTATAATAGTTTTAGAAATTTGGCCATCCTTAAGAACTCTATAGTAAACTAGCATTTAAAAAAAATTACCTTGCAGAAAATACCACATTTGATATATCTACCTCTTATAGTTTTAAAAATATGGCCATCCAAATCTAAGAATTATCTTAAATTTCCATTGTATTTACAGCTATAGGAACTTATTTGATGGGGTGTCCATAAATTACATTAGAGATTTTAGGGGGGGTAAAGGAAAATCTTACCAAATCTCACGATGGGGGAGGGGTCTGTAAAAATCTCACATAATTTTTGTGTAGAGAAAGCGGAAAAAATTAAATTTTTTGAGGCTGGCCTCCCCCAGGAAAATATGATGTAGTCTTACTTTTTGGATGGACGACATTTTTTTGCTTTTTCAAAATTTTTTGAGGACAAAATCAGTTTTGGTTTAAAAAAGTAAGACTTTTGTATTCCCATAAACCTTACGTGAGATTAAAAGGGAAGAGGGGGTTAAAGAAAATCTTACCAAATCTCACCAAGGGGGAGGAGGGGTCCAAAATATGAAAGAAATACTTTACCTAAATTATGGACGCCCTCTTGATGTCAAAGTTAAAATAGACATTATATCTACTATTTTTTACATTTGGATAACTGTATTTTCAAAACTATAAGAGATAGACATATTAAATATGGTATTTTCTTAAATCTCTTTAGAAATATCTAATTAATGGTGATGCAATATTAAGGGTGTTTTATATTAAAATGCCAGTTAACTATCTAATTCCCGGGGATGGCTATAATTCCGAAACTAATAAAATTGGATATATCACTTGTGGACTGTTTTTAAAGCTCTTTAATAGATCTTTTAATTGGTGATAAAAAATGCAGGGTGTTTTATTTGAAAAAAGTACATTTTTTGCAATAATTTGAAAACACGATGTGCAATTGTCTTTCAGTTAGCAGCAGTTAATCAACGGAAAAAATAGTAGAACTTTACTAATTTAACCGACTTCGTATCTTCCATAATAAAGAAGTAATAGTGCCGACTTAAGCTTGATCACCCTGTATACTGGTTAGTATACAGTAAACTTTAAAAGCTAGGTCAAACGCACCCAATGCCCACAGTTGAAAAATTCGAACATTTTACGTGGTGGGTGTCCAGTACCTCTACCGACAAATTTTAAGGGGTGATTTTCCAACAAAAAATAAGAACACCTTAATTTATGCCCTAAACGACCTACTTTTGGAACTACAAGGTGATTAATTAAAACTCTTATTAAATTATATATGTATATATATATATATATAGTTTTGTCAAAATAACTTTGAGAAATTTTTTTTTATTAGTATCGTCCAGGAGGGATTTACCGTAAATATGTTTTAAGGAAAAAATAGTATGTCACTGTATTTTTTTAAATCAGATTGTTTTTTTAATTCTCTTTAAATTTTAAATAAAGTTCAATCGATGCACTAGAGAAAGAGCCGGTGAGCGGCAGACCTCCCTTATTTTGTAAAAGCTAAAAGTTTATCAGCGCATACTCCCAACATAAGTAGAAGCAATAAAGACTATAAAGTTTGACTCATAGTGGCTTTGGCAGGTACCAGGTGCCATAGAATAATAAATCGAACTTTAACTTTCATCATTTTGTAAAACCTGAATTTTATGCAAACTGTTAACGGATGGGGGTTTACAAAAGGACAAATAAATCAAAAAATATTTTTTTGGGAAAAAGTTATTTCTCATAAAAAAAATTCTTAAAAAAATATGACTAACGAAGAAAAAAATCTTAATTTTGGATACAGGGTAGGTACGCAAAAACTTGAAAAACATAATTTTTTCTTTAAGAGTAAACTACGTTTACTTTAAATTTTTAAGCAAAATATTATTTAGAATAGCTTTTTGACTTTATTAATATTGCAGTTGTATCTAAAAGTTTTATAAAACTGATTTTGAAAGTATCAAAAATTGATTATTTTACATTTTTATAATAAAATATTCTAAGAAACTACTTTTTAAACACTTGCTTTCTTCAAATTCCTACACAACACAACTTTTCAGCTGTAAACGAATGTGATCAAGGCGTTTTCGCCAAATGATCGAGTTCAATAACATTTTATTTTATTATTGTTATCGATTACCTACACATTGTTTTAAATACATTTTCTTAATGACATTTTGCTTAAAAATTTAAAATAAATGGTACTTTACTCTTAAAAAAAATATATTTTTAAGTTTTTGACAACCCGTACACAAAATCAACATTTTTCTCTACGTGAATCATATTTTTTACAAGCAAAAATTTTCATGGAGAATGACTTTTTTCGAAAAATGAAATTTTTGGTCTATTTCTCCTCTTGTAAACCCCATCCGTGGACAGTCTGTATATATTGTTACTTGGATACCAATTAAAAGATATTTCCCCAGACGCCAGACAGGTTTGACTGTTGACACACCAAGGACTTATTTATTCTTGTTTTTCGTTAAAAAATCGTGCCTTAAAGTTTGTCGTTAGACTTACTGGACATCCTGCATTTTACAGCATAATTTAAATTTCAGTTTTAGTTTTAATTTAAATTGATAAATAAAAAATAATAAACTTAACCAGTTTCATTCAGAACTCTTAAGTAATTGTAAACATTGAATGCAAATGAGACTTTTAATTACAATCTGTCTTGTTTTATTTCTTATCTCTCTGACACTTTTACTCTGTTAATTCCCTACGATCGACATATTGTCTTTTTAAGAAATAACATTTAATCGCCACTTCTGAGTTTCATAGGCACTATTACATCTTTCCACTGTAATTCCTCTTATGTCATTATACCGAGTGTCCAGACAAAGTGGATATTTGGTGTGTCTGATTAGTCCACCCGGATTAATAAGCTGCCACCTTTGGAGCTCTGAACCATTGCATATCTGCATAACTGGCTGAGATCCTTTGTTAAAGCTTACAAGAGTTAAACAGAGATCTTGATGTTTTAGAAGACCGTTGTTTGTCAATGACCAATCTTGATTACCTAAAAATATGTTTTTTTATTAATTTGATTACACGTAGTTATTAGTATATTTCCCAACTAGTGCTTATAGTGCCACTTTTCCGCACTTCACCCAAGTGCAGAAAAGACACTTTTAGCACGTGTTAGGAACGTTATTTTTTATACGAGCGTAAGAAAAACATAAAAACAAAATTTAATTATTATTTTTTAATTTAACGCAATGCTACCTAATATCCTACTTATTATTATTGATGGTAAATGTACAATTTGTGGCATTTTGCAGGTTAATAGCGAATAAAAGAAGTTTTTTTGTTGTGTAAATATTGGTGTCTGCCGAATGAGTTTCTTCCACCGCTTGAGTTGGTTTGGCCAAGGCAAAATTTTGTTTTAAATATGGAGTTTATGAAAATCCTTTATTGCGACTCGCTAATATATGGTTCGATAATTTTGTTCCTTGCCACACTAGTGCGAAAAAGTGACTCTTTCAGAACTGAAATGCGCGCGGGAAAGTGAACGTTTTCGCACGCAAATAAAAAAATTATCATTATCATACAGAGAAGGTGTTACTAAGAAGACAAATGGACTAAATAATTTTGAGTTTTTAAACGGCATTAAAAAAAAATGGTGCATCGTCTTAAATAAAAAAATACAACATTTTACACCAATCGTTTATACAGGGTGTCTCTAAAAGGTGTGAAAATAATGCTGCCATAAATTCCTGAAACTTAAATATAACGATCTAACCCAATGTACTTCGGCAGTCCAAAAATCGAGGATTTTAAAATTACGGCCTGTCAAAAATTTAATCTGGTTTAGTTTTTTAAATGATTTTGTTATTAATAATTGGTATATAATAATCACTTTCTAAATCCCTAATCTCTCAAAGTATGAAAAGTTTAAATAAACCTATGTCCTAAATGTTTTAACTTTTAAGGGCGAAAATACCTGTAAATGCCTAAAAATGGCGGCTGTACCTACGCTAAATTTTTCTAGGAAGATCGAAGCGAAACTTCATAAACGGCGGGTACTCTAGCATCGGGTCTAGGGATTTGAAAATCAATTTTTTTTTTGTGTTTATTAATGTTTTATTTTGTCGGTAAATTTAAAAAGTTAAAAAAATAAAACCGCCAAATACAATGATTGAAAAAATAAAATTAATTTTTGGCTCAATTTTTCCATTGTGTTTGCTTTAAAAAAAAATATTTTTTTGTGATTTTACATAGAAAGTACTATTGTTAAAAAGATATGTGCCAAATATCAGAAAGATCGGTCAATAACTTTTTGAGTTATCGTGTCCGCTATTTGAAAAATGCAGTTTTGAAAAAAACATGTTTAAAGTTTGACTAGATACATAAAATTTAATGATTATAGTGACTTACTGACTCTGTAATATAAGAAATACTAAAAATTATATTTTAAATTTTAGGGTCATGTTCTTAAAGGACTATACTAAAATAATATGAAAAAATACATTTTTTTATGCAACATGTCACAAGTATCTCCCCCTTAAGATAAAGGGTGTTGTAAAAGCTTATTTAAAAAAAATAAAATTCAGTATTTCTACAGGGGAGACATTTGGAACATAGTATTAGATGAACTTTCTTTTTAAAACCGCCTAAGGATTGACATTCTAAAAGATCAACATCTTATTCTGAAACATCCTGTATAGTTGAGACCTACTAATACCATTTATTTACATCAATAATTTATTATTATGTGTCTGCCTAACACAATGATTTTTAATTTGTAAAGTAACTACGCCACCAGGCATTTATCGCGCGTATAGGTGACATAAGGATGTTTATCTGACAAAAAATTTGGAAACTTTTAGAACTTTTGCGAAGGTTACTAGGATTAGTCTTATTTTTACTTTTTTTTTGAGCCACGGAAATAAAGTTAACGTTCCTCACAAGGGACACAAAGTGGCACTTTTAAACTTTAAACATACATGCGTTAAATTCAGGGGGTACAGGGGGCACATCCCCCCACCCCGAGCACAAAAAAATAATTCTTTAGGAGAAATTTGGTGAATTAATGTATCAACTAATCTCAAACATAAAATACGAAGATATAAAAATTTTAAGGTAAAAAAATGTGTTAATTAACTATTTTAAAAAATAAATAGTAAGAATTAAATAAATTAGGAAATACAAAGCCCTACAGGGTGTCTCTTTTAAAAAACACGGCCAGAGAATACTTATAAAGAAAATCGAGTGCCACAAATATTTCTACTTTGAAAATAAAAAAATAGCTTATTTTACTTTCGCAGGTAGTGATTCATTCCATGTTCTTTAAGTTAAAACTTACTTTTCGTTATTTTGGTTTTTACCCTGTATGATGTATCATTGAAAATATAATTTTATAGATAATATAAATATTGGAAAAAAGTAGGCATATTTAAAATATAAAAGATCAAGGTACTTCCGGTTAAACCGGAAGTGACAATTAGATTGTAACAAACACAAACACAAAAAAGTCAATTTATGCTTTAAGTACACAGTAAAATCTTAAAAATAAAAAAAAGTTGGGGGCAGGGATTTAAACATCCTGTGTCACCCAGTATATACCTTGGCTTAAAGCAATATTTTATGAGGGCTTAAAGGAGCACTTTATTAATCCTTAATTAGGCACGCCGGTGTATTTTGTACACACATCCCCATTTGCAGTAAAAACCCGTTTTTTTTTATTACGAATCCATGTATTTTAGCAAAAGCATGTCGTTGGTGTGCTGTGGCGGTCTTAGTTAAACAAAATTGTGACAATATCGATATTTGTTTGTAAGCGGCAGAGTTGGGTCGAATACAGAAAATTGGTATTCGAATACGAATACCGAATATTTGAATACTTGGAAGAAAAAAAGTATTCGAATACTTGCTATTCACGAACACCCGGAATTGGTAAAAAGATCCAAATACTACACAAAAGAAAAAAAAATTGATATTCGAAGAATACTGCATTCCGGTATTCCAATACTCGGAACACCGATATTCAAATATTCGAATACTCAAAGAAAGTATTCGTCGAATACTTTTAAAGTATTCGAATTCAGAATCCCGAGTACTAATTCAATTCAATTCACTTTATAATCCGGGGTTATAAAGAACTTGTCATGGCTTTAAAATGATGTGCTAGGAGACCCCCATTTTAATTTAATTTTTCTTTTCAAAATGGCGCCCAGCTGTCAGTTTGACATTTATATCTGTCATTTCTTGTCTAAAATTTGGTCTATGTTGTTCTAAAGTCCTTTAATTTTCATGAAAAATTACAAAATAATTTAAAGTTAGGAGGGAGGTCCTGACTTAAGACAAGCACTATAGTTGAAATATGAATAAATAAATAATTTAAGAGAAAAATAATAAGTAGTGATGGGAAAAAATTGGATGCATAGGTACTTTTAAATGAAAATTTCCACGATTGTTTGGAATAAAATCGTAATTTTTAATGACATAATACTAAATGATGGTTTTTTCGGTTTGAAACCTTGTATAAATGTAAAGTGTGGTTGGATTTATTATTAAATTACAAGTTTACTACGTTTAGAACCAAATATTCCGCTCATTTAAAAAAACACAGTTGATGATGATGGCTCGAAGAACAGAAAAAGTGGCAATGATTATATGTCAATTGTTTTAAAATGTATCTTTAATTAAACTGCAAAAAAGTGTTTTGCAAAATTTCGTTTTTTCCAGATAATTTCGGAACGGATGCAAATTTTTAAATTTTTTAAACGAAATATTCGTAAGCATAAGAATACGTAACTTTTTCTTAATTTAACCAACCCTTTATCTCTTACCCTCTCTAAGATCCTAATGGTTCCCCTCGAATTTGTAGCACCCTGTATATTGGGTGTGGGTCCTATGTCCTAACTTTTAGATTTAAAAAAAACAATAAAAATTTTGGGTACAGCTTTGGAATTAAAGCACGTAAAAATTACCGGAATACTACCTTTAAACAATTTCATTTAAAACACTTCTAAAAGTTTTACCGATAACTTTAATCATATTTTGTAAGTTCTAGCTGGTATTTTCTTTTTTTGTTTAGGTGCTAAGATATTACGATATCATTATTTTTCTTACCTGCAGTATGATGACACTGGTAAATACCAACAGTACCATCTAACACATGTCCCAAAGTGTCCATGCAATATGAACCTTGACGGATTTCTCCTGGACGCGGTATAGTCGATGGTATTGTGAGCTCTGGATAAATATTATCTAGATACCATTTAAAGGATTTGCATTGTAGATTTCTTCTAAGTTCCACACGTTCGCGTATACTTAAAACAAAAATATGTTGTGTATAAAAAAATAGTATTACATTTTAAGGTTATATATTGTCACATAAATGTACATTAGGGTGGAACGAAAATATTTTTTTAATGGTTTTCGGACAGTCTTTAAAATGTGCCTCTGGATGTACGAAAAGTCGTGTTAAAATCAGAACTTTTTATCTTCAGGTTTCCCATTGGCTCTGAAATTTTCAAAATATCTTAATTTTATTGATAATATTGATTTTTTCGAGTGAATTAAAAATTTAAGAATACATATTTTACATATTGCTTACCGCCTAATATGTTTATAATGATGGTAAAAAAATGTTTTTACTTAACTTATGATAATAAGAAAAAAGGTAATAGAAGTTAAAACATTATTTTAGGATTAATCCAAACAGAAAACGAAAACACAAAAATAAATTTAAAACTATGTAAAGTAAATGCGTTTTCTATAAGACGAAAATGAAATGAGTAGGGAGAGATGAGGAGTTCTGCATCCACCGTCCACCGGTGGAGCTTATTATCTTAAAATCTCTGACGTCATTCGAAATTTAGGAATCTTATGCAACGCGTTATTTAGGGCGTGGTCCCTACTATCTGTCAAACCATAAATGTCATCTGTCAAATGTCAAATGTCACCTGTCACCTGTCATATGTCAAAAATCACGTGGCCAGGAAAATGGCCGCCATGCGTAGGATACTTGCGCTATGGTCATAAATTGATTTGCGCAAACGCGAAAATTCCAAGTCATACCGTTCGGGCGCTATCGACTAAAATCGTTATTTAACCTTGATGATGAGTCATCAGCGCGCGGTTTAAATTTTTTAAATATAGTGTAACGTCATACCTATCGAATAGCGAAAACCGCATGACGCCATCTTTAACCATAAGGGCGCTACAGCTGTTTAAAATATGGCGAGAGACACCAACCAGCGAGTAAGACGGTAACCCCATAGCAAAATTAGCCATAGCGGCCTTATTATTAAACTTAGAATAATGAAACTTGAACAAAGAATAGTTGCTAACGGCAAATAATTTCAAGGTCAAACTTGTCACATGATAAGCCTAAACTTCTAAGAATTACGGCCCCCGGCACCTCGCACCCTCCGCTTAAGCCATCGGTTTAAGCGGAAGGCGCTAGCGCGCACAGTGACGTCTTAAATAAGTATTAATATACTCCTTGCAATTTACCCAAATAATATTTTCTGAACATACCCCTACTATAACCAATCAGAGAGCCGTATTTTTTCTTAAGCCGTTATTTTCAACCAATTAGAGAGCAGTTTACCCTAATAGATGGTTTCTGAACGTACCCCTTGTAATTTCAAGGTCAAAGCATACGTCAAAAATAACAAAGATAGCTGCAGTTAGATAATAAACGGTAAAAAAACAGTGGTAACTAAATAAAAAGCAGTGTTTGTAGTAAAGTATTTATTATAAAATAAAAAATACATACATGGTTGCCATATCTCTAAATAATTCTTAGAATAATACCTTATAAAATAAATAGCAGTGTTTACAGTAAAGCAATTATTTTTAAATTAAAAAATACATTGTTGCCATATTGCTAAATAATTCTTAGAATAATACCTTATAAAATAGGATATTTAATTATAAACTCGGCATATATTTTGGTACGTGGTCGTATCTTATCTCCTAAAAATAAAATATAATCATTTAAATTTAACTTCTGGTGTAACAACTCGCTTGGTTTTTCATATGCTGTTGCGTTTATATACGTTTTAACAGGTGTATCGATATTGACATATTCAATAATTCCACTTGTAATGGGAAACCTGTAGTAATCAAATTTTGTGCCATTTATTAAAAGATGTTTTGACAAACCCTTTTCGCAAACCAACATAATATTCATGTAGCCATACAAGTTGTTTTCGGGTTTATCCTTTACACCATCTTCTGTTTTAAGCTTTTTTGCTAAATGATATGGATGAGTTAAATTACGTCCGAACTTGTCGAGAGTCATCTTGAAAATGATGTTATGTTACTAAATCAACTCTTTTTATTCAATAATATCGGCTTCCTTTAACTCTTCAATAATACTCATAATCTCATTTTGATGGTTATTATTACCCACTTGCTTGCTAGCCATTAACAATCTTAATCTATCCACAAGCTCATTTGGATCATCCCAGTAAATATAATCAGTTTTATTATTGTTAAATATTTTATGTTGAGTATCAATTGGTAAACCATAGCCTTGAGGATTTTGTGCTCTTGTAATTCGCAACTCTTTATCGCGTTCTTTTTGTTTTCTTATTCGCTCCTCTTTTATACGTTCGAGTAACGGTTTAATTGTTAACATGTACTTGACACCTCTGTTGCCAACATGCTGTTCGTTTTCATTAAAGTTTCTCTTACTAGCATTCGTTAGCAAAACCAATTTTGCAAATGCTCGCTCGTCTAGTGATGTAAATTTGTTTTTTAACGGATTGGTCTTGAATATAAGTTCATATTCAAATTCAAATTCAAATTCAAAATCCTTTATTTCTTTAAACATACATGTATGTATAGAAAACGTCAATCCATTTAAAAAGTACATATTTAAACACCAATAAATACACAAATATTAATCTTTTAAACTACCTACAAATTTTTACAATTTAAAAATTCCGCTACAGAATAAAAACTATGTTTAAGTAAAATTTGTTTAACTTTAGATTTGAAGACTGAAATGCTCTGTATGGTTTTAATATCTTGGGGCAGGTGGTTATACAGTTTGGATGGCATAATTACGCAACTGTTGGCCGTAATAGAGAGATTATGTTGTGTTATTAAGACGTCGGATGTATTTCTTAGGTTGTAAGCTAAGTTTCTGTCCGAAAACCTAACAGTTAAGTGTGGATTTTCTTTAATATGTAAAACACAAGACAAAATATACATAGACGGTATTGTCAAAATCTGTAGTTGCCTAAAAAGTTCTCTACACGAGTCTCTCTGAGATTTATAAAGAATAGTTCTTATAATGCGTTTCTGAACTAAAAAAGATCTTTGACGCCTGCTGAATTTCCCCAACAAATAATACAGTAGTTTATAGCAGAGTAAACCTGTGCGTAATAGTAAATTTTTAAAATTTCGATGTTAACAAAATTGCGAAGATTTCGCAGAACGTAACACTTGGTAGATAATCTTGTGCATAAGTTATCTGTATGTTTAATCCACTTTAACTGTGAGTCCATGTGCAACCCCAAGGATAAGGATGAGTCTTTTTCTTTAAGTGATTTTCCATTCAGGTGAATGTAAATACTGTAATTCTTAATAGTTGGGGAAAAATGTACAATTTCTGTCTTTGACGCATTTAAACTTAGACCGTTTAGTTGACAATATCTCCGCATATCATCCGCACAATTACTGGCAGCTTCAGAAAGTTCCTCAGTACTTTTTGAACTCACTGCGATAGTCGTATCATCTGCAAATTGTGAAACATTACAATTTGTAAGATAGACATTTAAATCATTTATAAAAAGAATAAACAGTAAGGGACCTAATGTACTCCCCTGAGGAATACCCAGATCAATGGAAGAAGGCTCCGATTCAAGAAAATTACCCTTTACGTTAATCCTAACACTTTGAGTTCTTCCTCGTAAATAGGAAGCTAACCAGGAAAGCGCATTATTACGAATGCCATAATTTTTTAATTTATTCAGCAATAAATTATGTTTAACCGTATCAAAAGCACGAGATAGGTCGAAATACATGCAGACGGTCTTTTTTTGTTGTCAAGCCCATCTACAATAAAATTAATTAGATAGATTAGAGCGTCCTTGGTCGATAGTTTCTTTTGAAATCCAAATTGAGAAGGACTTATAATATTATTTTCAATTAGAAATTTTTTTAAATTTTCACAAAAGGCATTTTCAAAAACTTTTGAAAATACTGAAAGCAAGGATATGCCCCGATAGTTCGCCATATCATCAATAGGCCCCTTCTTATGAATAGGTATAACGATCGCCTGCTTTAATAACGACGGAAAACTTCCCTCATGAAAAGATTTATTGATTAGGGTTATATATCTATCATATAGACCAGGAGTTCCAATAAATTTTTCCCCTTTAACATAAATATCTGGACCGTTAAATTCAAGTCGTGAATCGCCGAAAGTTAGATGATCAGTAGCCATATCATGTTTTAAATAGTTTCGATCGTACTCGTTTTCCGTATCTTTTATAAAACCTTCCACATATTCTCTAGGTAGCGGATCATACTGATCTAGATATTCTCGAAAGGATTCTTCCGGAATACTATCAATCTGAACAGGATTTAATTGTGGGTCGACTCTAAAGTCATCATCATCAAAGTAACTTTCTTCAGGTTGGTGCTCATAGATAGTTCTGTTTAAATCAGTTTCCTCTGTTTCGCCTTCTTCCATCATTTGATCATCTTCCGACGGCTCATCATCCATATATTCTTTTTCTTGTTCAGCTATATCGTCTTGTTTTTTAACGGGACTGGCAAAGTTAAGAGGAGTTCGTGCTTTCTTTATTACTGTATGAGTAAAATTTTCGCTTTGACGTCTTTTTAAGGACTTTGGTATAAATGGTTGTCTACCAGATTGAGTGTTTTTGTATTGATTTGGATATTATTTTTGCCAAAGGTTTATACGTATTTTCCAATATAACAGCATTCTCATAACGACCAGCTTTTATTGAATCATATAATTTTTTTACACTACGCGAATGTTTATCAAGGAGTTGAAGAATGTTTGGATCTTCTTGCAAACTCCGCTTATCTTCTGAGCGCTGATCATCATTCGTGTCGAACTCTAGCTCGCCATTCTCACGTTGCTGCTTCTTTAAAAGCTGGTATTTTTTCGAGTACTATTGGAAGCTTCAATTATTTTACGCCTCACATCCTTGTCCAACTTGCTCAAATCCATGGTAAAGATATATTTTTAATAATTAAAATTTACTTTTGGGGCAACCCACTGCTTAAGCAAATAGCCCAGAGCCCTCTGCTTAAGCGATAACGGTCTTTATTTTTCAAATACGGCACCGTTTTCTTAAATACGGCACTGTTTTTTAAAATACGGCACCGTTTTCTAAAATACGGCACCGTTTTCTAAAATACGGCACTGTTTTTTCTAAATACGGCACCGTTTTCTAAAAATACGGCACCGTTTTCTAAAATACGGCACTGTTTTTCTAAATACGGCACCATTTTCTAAAATACGGCACTGTTTTCTAAAATACGGCACCGTTTTCTAAAATACGGCACCGTTTTCTAAAATACGGCACTGTTTTTCTAAATACGGCACCGTTTTCTAAAATACGGCACTGTTTTTCTAAAATACGGCAGTGTTTTTCTAAATACGGCACTGTTTTTCTAAATACGGTACTGTTTTTCTTAAATACGGTACTGTTTTTCTTAAATACGGTATTATTGTTAATTAATCTTTATGTAGCTCTAGACACGTGTTGACTCAATGACGGGTGAGAACTAAATGATGGCAGTTATAGTATAGCGTAACATATATAAATATACTTAACATTCTGATTCAATCCTTAGTATTGTCAAAGACTTTGTGCTGTACGGTCATGCAGAAGTTTAAGAAAAATCAATTAAGAAAAAACTGCTCGTAGAGGCAAGGGGATTCCCTTCGCGACCGCGTTTCAAAAGCGAGGGAAGCATTGTACGTGGAAAAACCGCAAGATCTTTTCTCTGCTGCTGAAGTAGCTCTGAAAGCATTCAATGGGGTGGGAAAAGAAAAACCTGCAGATGTAGTACCTTTACCTGTAGTCGGCGGATTTCTACCATTTTTAATACCACTTTTTGCCAGCTTAAGCGCCGTAGGAGCACTTAGCGGTGGAATATCAGGGATCCTAAAAGCTGTTAAAGATTCTAAGGCGGCGGCGCAAGAAAGATTAGAAGAAGAAAAGAGACGTAGCGGTTTATATTTAGGACCATACAAAAACGGTTTGGGACTCTATTTAAAACCCTATAAATAGAGATGACTCAAGAAATAAATTTAGTCTTACTTCAACCGTCATGCATACCTTTAGCTTGAGTGGTAATAGTTCCATCTTAGAAGCAACCTATAACCCGCCCATCTACTTGAGAGATGACACTAGTGAATACGAGCTTGGTTTAGTCAGTTTAGAAACGTTTAACGCCATACCCAACATTGATAATAGTAATAACAAATTTTATGTGGGTGATATTACTCTAGAAATCCCGATTGGATCATATGAAATAAGTGCAATAAATGATTATCTACAAGAGGCCATACAGGAAAAAAATAAAGCCATCAATAATTTTAATTGTACCCTAAGCCTAAAGGGTAATGTTAATACGCTCAAGTGCGAGCTTGAATGTTCTCATACAGTTGACTTTACTAAGACAAATTCTATTGGAAAAATGTTGGGATTTCATAATATTTTGCTAAAGCCCAACGTTAAACATGTATCGCAAACACCTGTAAACATTCTGAAAATTAACGTGATTAAAATCGAATGTAATATCGTTACTGGCGCATATCACAATAATATGCTTGTTCATACAATACATGAATTTTCGCCATCAGTACCAGCTGGTTTCAAAATTATAGAAATTCCTCAAAATGTGCTTTATATGCCTGTATCCACCAAAATTATCAGCAACATTAAATTAAAACTGGTTGATCAAGATGGTGAATTGGTTGACTTTAGAGGAGAAGTTATAACTATTAGATTACATTTGAGAAAGTCTTTATAAATAACTACTTTGTGATATGTGTGTCAGTACACTGCAGAACGTTGTGCAGAGCACACGTGTTATGGTTGTGAAATATAACGCCAAGAAAATTGTCAATTTTAACCAGCTTTGGAACACTAAAAAGAGATTAACAGAAGAAAATATAAGATTTCTTGCATCCATAGGGCTTCTTGTTAAGAACTCTGAAAATGAGCATTTTAAACGTGACAGATTCGCTAAACTTTGATACTCTATTACAAAAATAGAAAGGCATAGCCATTTACCGTACTCCAGCTCTTTCAAAAATAATGATAAAATTCGAATACCGGTGCAACAAACTGATATATACACCCTACCTTGGGCAAGTCATATTTATTTGAAAGGACGACTTTTAAAAGGGTCCGATGGAAGAGTTTCAGACACTGCTAAACTTGTAAACAACTTTGTGGGACACCTCTTTGAAGAAATTCGTCTTGAAATTGGCGGAAAAGTTATTGATTCGACTAGATATCCTGGAATAGCAGCAACAATGAAAGGTTATGTCTCTTACAATGGTAATGAGTTAATTAAATATAAAAACGCTGGTTGGAGTATTGAAGATGATTTTACCTGGGACGGGATGGGCTCAAACGGAACTTTTAATGTTTGTGTTCCACTAAGGACATTACTAGGATTCGCTGAAGATTTTCAAAAGATACTTATAAATGTTAAGCATGAACTAATATTGTTAAGAAGTTCTTCCGATAAAAATGCCGTTATTAACACTACCGATGGAGAAAATGTACAAGTTATTATTGATAAAATTGTTTGGAGGTTACCACATATTACAGTATCCGATGCTGAACGACTAGAACTTTTACAGATTGTTGGAAGTGGAACTGAATTGGATATCGGTTTTAGAAGCTGGGAACTCACAGAACATCCTTCAATACCGATTGGAAAACACCTTACATGGACCATTAAAACTTCTGTGCAGGTGGAAAGACCAAGATGGATAATTTTAGGTTTTCAAACAGATCGAAAGGATAACTACAAGAAAAATTGTAGCTTATTTGATCATTGTGATGTATCAAATGCAAAGCTTTATTTAAATTCTGAATTTTACCCATACGATAATTTAAATTTGGAAATTTCAAGAGGTATAATAGCTACTCTCTATGAAATGTACTCAGAATTTCAAGAAAGCTACTACGAAAAAGAAAACGAACCACTTTTAACTCCTAAAAAATTTAAAAACAATGCATCCTTAATTGTAATTGATTGTTCAAGACAAAATGAAATCCTTAATTCTGGCATTATTGATGTAAGGTTAGAGATTGAAACAAAAGAAAACTTTTCTGCAAACACAAATGCTTACTGTTTAATTATTCATGACAAACTTGTAAAATATTCACCATTAACAGGGTCTGTGAGAAGAGTTTAAATAACCGTAATAATACATTATTCTAAGAATTATTTAGCAATATGGCAACAATGTATTTTTAATTTAAAAATAATTGCTTTACTGTAAACACTGCTATTTATTTTATAAGGTAATATTCTAAGAATTATTTAGAAATATGGCAACCATGTATGTATTTTTTATTTTATAATAAATGCTTTACTACAAAAACTGCTTTTTATTTAGTTACCACTGTATGACCTGGAATTTTCGCGTTTGCGCAAATCAATTTATGATCATAGCGCAAGTATCCTACGCATGGCGGCCATTTTCCTAGTCACGTGATTTTTGACAGGTGACAGGCGACATTTGACAGGTGACAGATGACATTTATGGTTTGACAGATAGTAGGGACCACGCCCTAAATAACGCGTTGCGCAAGATTCCTAAATTTCGAATGACGTCAGAGATTTTAAGATAATAAGCTCCACCGGTGGACGGTGGATGCAGAACTCCTCATCTCTCCCTACTGAAATGACACATTATTCTAAATGAACTTTTTAATTTTATCTTTATTAAGAAGAAAGCAAATATTTACGTTTGTCTTTCAAAGTGATCTAAATGTCCTTAAATGCCTTAAGAATAAAAAAGTTTTGACAATTTATCGAAATTTAAGCGCAATAAGGAATTATTTACGACATTTAATCTAGTTTGATCTAATCTTTATACGGGCTAGGTAAGTTGAAAAAGTAAGTTTTTTTATTTTTTAATAGGATTTTTGCTTTTAAAATAAGACATAACTTTTGATTATAAACAAGTTTTTAAAATAAAAACCCATTATAAACGTCGTTTTTTTCGTCAAAAAATGTTTACTTTTAATCGTCAATAACTTGAAAAATATTAGTTTTATGAAAAAAAATGTATAGTATATTTTTGCTAAGAATCAGTATTTTGATCAATTTTTGTGGTAAAAATGTAATAAAAAAATCCACCCCTGACAAACCACCCTCTTTGGTTTAATGTAATGTTGATACTTGGGCTATTCCCCACATTCTCTTCAATCAAGTCAACCCATGCACCAACCACCAAAAAATAGCGTGATAAAATGCTTTATTTACTGTCAACGTTGACCAAGTACCGAGACATGCAGATAATGCATTTCAAGGCACCTTTAGTCAACTACTGCCCATACGGTAAATGTTTAAATTTGGTAAAATGCCCTGTAATACAGGGTTCCCCATAATAGGCTACCCATTTTAATATTTGAATTATTTTTTTTTAGAGTACCAAACAAACTTTTTATTTTACTAAATTATAGCTTACTCTTTGGGATTTATAATAACTTATAAAAAATTAGGTTATTTAATTTTAATTTTTTATAATCACGTCTTCTAAATGACCTCCACCAACTTCAACCACTGACCTCGATGTATTGCCAATGTTATTACCTAAATACTACCGCGAAACAAAAGTTATATGTTAGTTACATGTCATGCGATTTATGCGCAAGCAAATCGAAGGTGAACGCGCCTGGCGCCAAACAGGCCATCCGCATTATCGGAAAGAACTTACGACACCTTCTCTGAATTTCTCGTTCGGAGTACAGTAGCTAATGTGCCGGTGTTGTGTTCTCCCAGTGCGCATGTTCGTCCACCCTCGATTTGTTTACTGCGCGAGGTTGTAAAAATCCGAAAAATGCTTCTTGCCACTGTGGATCTAAATGTGGATTATCTATGACTTCAACACATTTACAACGGCACCCGATTTTTTCCTGTGAGAATATTTAAAAGCCAAAGTGTTTGCGAGTCGTCCAGGTACAATCGAGAAACTCAAGATCAAAATTCGTGAAGAAGTTGAAGGAATAAACGAAGATTTGCTGCGCCGTGAAATAAACCACTTTCTATCTAATATTGAAAAATGTGTTGGAGTTGGTGGAGATCATATAGAAGACGAGATTTTAAAAGTTAGAATTAAATTCGCCAATTATTTAGAAGTTATTATAGATCCCAAAGAGTCAGATTTGATTAAGTATATTAAAAGTTTGATGGATAAACTAAAAAAATATTTAAATATTAAAATAGGTAGCCCATTATGAGGAACCCTTTATAAGTAGTAAAGTCACAGTAAATATTGGCGATGAGTGACGATCCCTGTGTTAAACCAGAAATGTAAGTTTAAAAAGAAACTTACTCTCCATATGGAACATTTCGAGCTAGTGGAACTGCTGAATAGTAGAAATTTTTATATTCGTCCATCCAGACTTCTGCAGTTCTTCTTGTATTTTTGGCAAATACCACGCCACTTCCTCCTGGGAAGGTGTACGGGTGTTTTTTCCTAAACACATGACCAACCTAAAATATTATGATTTATTCGCATACTACTACACCATTTTCTATATTTATGTATATATATATATATATATATATATATATATATATATATATATATATATATATATATATATATATATATATTAAAATTTATAATTTAAAAACGGAGATTTCGGGCCTATAAACTGTATTTCCAATTGAAATGAGGTAAAATAATAGTATACAGGAATACATATGAATAAATATAAGACTTTATACAATTAGGTACTCTAAGAAAGCGGCTAGCTAACTAATGCAATTTATTTCTTAAATTGCAAATTTTTAAGTCAAAAACCAAAAAACTAACCGAAGACACTTACCCTGCTACATGGAATAATTTCCAAACTACCCCGCATTGCCAAACTCTAAACGATATCTCGAAGTTTTCAGCACCCCATACGTCCATTTGCATATCGTATTTTCCTAGTCTATCAAAGTAAGCTTTGTCTATCACAAATAAACCACCTGCTATCATTGGGGTTTTTATTTCCTGGAAAAATATGTTTTTTAAGAATAGGGCCTTGAGTATTTTGTTTTTTTATATTCTATATTACATACTAACATTGTCACAATCCAGAGATTTTTTTAATTAGAAAAACCGGAAAATAGCTTTTCAAAAACAATAAAATAATGTACGAAAACAGTTTTCCTAAACATGTAAATTAAAAATTTTTAGATAAAACTCGACACTAAATGTCGTATATACAAACTTTGTAGGTTTTTTTCAAAAACCTAAAATACCAAAAAAATAGTACAAACACTTGGCAATAGGAATTAGTCAGTTTAAAGATAAAAAACATTGACCGCATTCTCGTGTTTTTATTAAATTATTGTACATTCAACTATTTTCCAAGCACAATCATGCTTAAAATATATTCGATGGTTTATTTGACTAAATTTATAAGTCTTGCGGTTTTTAAATAATAAAACAGTTTTGCAACCACCTAACCCTGCTAGATTTTTATAATTTTTGTATCTGGCATTAACAGTCGCACCTGGAACAGGAGGGTGAGTTACTAACCCTGTCGTAGTTTTTATGCTATAACCTTTAGATTTAAAATTTTTAAAATATCTATTAATGACTTTTATACTGTTTGTGTCAGTCTAAAGACGTCATTAATACGTATACGGGCAACAGCGCGACATTGAGGCATTTTAATACATCGAATCCTTGCATAGGTGTCGCGTTGCCGTCCCGCCTTAGGCCCGCCGCAAATCGAACCCAGCCCACGTACATCACACGCGCAGCACACGCGTGGATAACTTTGTGAAACATGCTTTTAAATGGAGTGGCGCATATTGGACCCCAGCCCAGAGCTAGCCCATTCTGTTGCCAGCCACGCGTGGATAGTTTTGTGTTCGCCGCACAGATTTCGTGGGTCTTGCGCAGCATGGGTTTGTTTTAAAAATCTGAAATATGGTTGATCCCAAATTGGGTCCAATATGCGCTAAACTGAACAAAAACGAGGACGTGGGAAGAATGGGTTGAGCGTGGGCTACGCATGTGCTGTGCGTGGGCTGGGTTCAATTGCGGCGGGCCTTATACTGTTATTATACTGTTATTAAACTGTTTTTATACTCTAATTTATACTGTTTGTGTCAACTGTATAAGTCAACTAAAGACGTCATTAATACGTATAATAAAACATTTGCTAAAGCTTTTGGCAAACAGCTGAGCACAACGGGGCAGCATCGAGGCCTTTTAATACATCGAATCCTCGCATAGTGTTACGTTGCCGTCCCGCCTGGCGCGTCACGGGCGTGTTTTTATATGAATATGACGCGCAGACGTCTCGCGCTGCTGTCACGTCGCGTTTTTGCCAAAAGCTTTATTCATACAGTTGCCGACGAAATAAGTATATTTTACCTTTGTCGGATCTTGCCTTCTGGCCTCTCTTTGGGAAAAACTTAAGAATTCCCACTTAAATACCATCGTCCAGTCAAAACCTCCTCGTAGATCGGCGGAAGCTCCAATGTATTGAAAGTTGTCCATACTTATTACATCAATAACGGGAGAAACTACTCTTGTTGGGTCCTAAAAATCCAAAAAACAATATGACAGAAACAGTTATAAAAAAAACAATTAAGAATAATTAAGTAAGACGCATAAGAAAATCTTATTTAAGAATAGTAGTCTTGCTGGTAGTTACTTTTATATCGCCCTGTACGTTTAGATGTTATCTTTTAGCCTGAAAAAATAATTACATATGAAAGGCCATATGTCAAATTCTTAAAGTGTCAGATATTTCAATAGGCCATCTAATGTGATGTTAGCGTAATTAAGATTATAAAATGCCGCGTAATTACTGTGTGAATTAAATTTAATATTTTATTCACAGCACATTTATGTTACGATATTACAACTTTATTACATTTTATTTTGTCTCTATATTGCAATAGTAAGATTTGAAAAACGAACAGGGTTATATCAACTTATTATGTTTTTATAAACTGTTTAAAATGTACGGGGTGGGTTAAACTCAACGCTTTTACGCACAGTATTACCTTCGGTATTTATAGTTCTTTTTTATTCTTGTAAAAGCTTTTTTCAGGCACCTTTAAAAGTAAATTGCAGATGTGCTTTTTATAATTTAAAAATAACAGATTTTTAACTATTTATTTTTTTTATTTAAAAAGAGTCGCCCAGTATATCTTTAGTTTTAAAATGACCCTTTTAGAAATAAACTACGTTTTGAATTTTATTTAAGGATATTAAAAAAAAGTTTAGCATATTATTTAAAATGAATCTGTTGAATTATCAATTGTTATTCAATAGTTATAATATTATACGGAAGGTATGAGGTTTTCGGGTAACGTTCTTTTATTGTCAAATTATGGTTATGGATGGAGCAAACACCTTGATTTTAATCAATTCTAGAGTTACGAGATTTGCGATATTATCTATTTCATTATTGGTATTAGGTAGAAAGAACCAGTTCGGCATAAAATTTTTTATTTTATGTGTTAATCTGTATTTTTAAGTTACTATTTTTTTACTAAACCAATGTATTAGTTTTAAATGTAGTACTTACTATTTTTACCGAATTCTGAGAAATACTGGGCTGTATTACGGTTTACCCATAATGTGAATTTGAAATAAAATTGGCTTTAAAATTTGAATATTTAAATATCAGGACCGTATTTAAAAATGTGAGTTAGTGATGTCGGGGGTTTTCGTTAAGTTCTGCTTTGTTTATTAACGTAATTTAATAACTTAAAATGTAGAGGTAATTATTTTTATCAAATTTCACAAAATACAGGTCCGTATTAGGCTTAAACCTTAATGTGTAATAATCATTAATTTTGTATTAAAATAGGCTTTTAAATTATCATAAGGACCGTATTTAAAAAAATAAAGTTGATGATGGTCCTACGAAAACGAAACGTCGCAGTTCAAATAAAATACCACCATTAGTCAGAGCTAAAAAAGTGACAATGCAAAAGTGCAATTTATTTTCAGATCCGAATTTACATAAGGCCAGAAAAAAATTTATATCAATTTCTAATTTTTCGTTTTTTTTCGGATATCTCCGGAAATACTTGGAATTTTAAAACTTTTTAAACGGCATATTATTAGACAAATAAAACCTCAACTGTGTCCTCATTTAACCGACTTCGTATCTCTTACCATTTCCAAGATGCTCATACCGGCCCTCATTATCTTGGACACGTTGTATATATATAATGTATAATTTTAATTTTTAAAATCTTAGAAATAAATGAAAAGCATATCTGAAATCTACATAAAAATTTGATAGATGCCGTTAACATTTACATATATACCACTTTTTTATTGTATATTTTACTACTGTTATTATTACTTACTTATTACTTCTTTTTTAATTGACCTGTGTAAATACCTTTGTATGCAAACACCAATAATTATTATTATTATTATTATATATTATTAATAATAACCAAAATTTAAATTTGCAGCCAATGTTCAAGATTTCAGAGCAGTTAAATAGTACTTAAATTAATCCGCATTAAAAGTAGATTAAGCCTTGTTCTAATTTAAAAGAACGAAATTCTGAAAAAATGTTCATTCCCCTCAGCATAAAAGCCAAATTGTTTTCCTATTATGGACTGTATGCAACTTTTATTTTTTCTTTTTGAAGTAAAAATCAGATATTATTTCCGTCTTTGATTCACGTATTGTGTACCGAAATGCAAAGAGGTGCAAAATTTTAAGTTCACTAAAAAATTACCTTGATCCGACACTGTAACCAACATTAATTAAAGAGTTAAAGATATGCTTTATATTGGTACGGCGGATTAATTTATTTAATGGTCTTTTTTATTAGGTACATGCCAAAATCTATCCAGAAAGAATGGGACCGCTTCGGTCCTGGTCCCGGAATATACGAGCTGACCCTGTTCAGCCCTATTGAACTATAAAAAATAAATATAACTATACAGAACCTGTGAACTGGCCGGTCGCCTGAAACAAAATAAAGAAAAACCCCAAAAAAAAACAAAAACAAAAATCTAAATAACAAAACGACATTTTGGTGGCAGGTCTGCCACCGTTGTCAAGTTGAAATTAGGCTCCTTTGCTAAGGAGACTTGTTCTAAAATAAATAATAGTTTAAAAAACTAAAAAAACACGCTTTTATATGCAACCGAACTAAAAATTAGAAAATAATTTTTCATTACAAAGAGTTTGTCACTTCAGAGTAAAAAGCGTGGGGTGCATTTTACTATTTTTTCATAACTTTTCCCTCATAGATATTTGCAAATAGAATAATTATAACATTTAATATATTAAGCACCCCACGCTTTTATTCTGAAGTGACAAACTCTTTGTAATGAAAAAATTATTTTCTAATTTTTAGTTCGGTTGCATATAAAAGCGTGTTTTTTAGTTTTTTAAACTATTATTTATTTTCATTTTTAGTTCGATATATCAATTAGTTTTTTAAAAATAAATGCTCCAGTTTATTCACTAAAAAATTCCTTCGCCATTTTGTCAAGAGACACAGAGAATCTGTAAAGGAATTTATTTATCCTAGCGGTCCTAATCAGGATAACGGGATACTGTTTTTAAATTATTGCATTGTCATCGGTCCTTGATACGTGTGCAAAGTTTCAAAGAAATTGAATCGCTGGAAGTTGGTAAAAATTAGGCTCAAAGATTCCGTTACATAGATAGATAGATAGATAGTTACAACCCAAGCTAATAAAAGCGTGTTAAAAACAAAATAAAAGAAAGTTCAAATATATTATTAAATAAAGATAACTGGGTAGCGTCAATTTTAGTTAATTTAAATACCTTATTACCCTTTTTCTTTTACAAATAATAAATACACCAGTTACTTATGTTACTCATGGCACAAATGACAAACTATTTTCAGAGTTTGCAAAACTAAAAAGCTTAAAATTTTAATAATTTTATATTTAAATATACGTTAATTTTCTAACTTAATTTTAACTTGACAACGGTGGCAGACTTGCCACCAAAACGTCATTTTTTAATTAAACTTTTTTTGGGTTCTTTGGAGGGTTTACTTTATTTTGTTTCAGGCGACCGGTCAGTTCATAGGGGTCAATAGGGCTGAATAGGGTCAGCTCGTATACCCCGGAACCAGGACCGAAGCGGTCCCATTCTTTCTAGAGAGATTTTGACGTGTACTCAATAAAAATACCATTGAATCAATCAAAGATCCTACAATATTTCGGAACCCTGATTCTAAATCAATTTATTATGAAAATATTACCAAATTTTCTAAAGTTTCTGTCATTTTGAGAAATACCATAAAAAACGACAGCCCTGAATTAGTCATTTAATTTGTTAAATTAAGCCTCTGCCAATTATATAAAAAAGTTTCCAATCATGAGGAGATGACAGTAATATTTTAAAAATTATTTATCAAGGGGTTATTACCACAAAATAACTAGCTAAGCTACTACCTTCGTTGTTATTACTAATAATTTTAACAAAAAAATTATAATAGATAGGTAATGTGCCATACTGTTTACGACTGTTAAATATACATTTCAAAATATTTAAATGTTTTCTGGCTGAAAACATAAAACTTAATTAGGTATCCCTAACGTTTATGCGTTTTTAAAGTTTATGAGATTTCTTGAGTAAAATTTCTCTTGCTGAATTTTTTGTCTATTTTGCAAACGCGTACTTTTTAGTATTTAAAAAAAGCTGCAATTTTACTTTTATGCAAAGAAGGTATGACAGACGTTATTTTTGTGGGGGCAGCTCATCCATTTAGGTTTAGAAACAACAGTAAATATTTTAAGAATAGTTCTACCATAAAATTATCCAAAAAAAGTGCAAAAAGTTGAAATACTCATTTTATCCAAGAAGTTTGGAAATAATTAAATAAGTTTACCAATTTGAGTAAGTTGGAAAACTTCATTGTCAAAACACATTGCGCGGAGAAAAAAAATTACATAAGAGAATATGTAAATAATTTGTTTAAAACTTTAAAATTACCTTTACTGTAGACTATTTTTATAAACCTATACCAAAGATAACGGCCTAACTAACAATGAAAAGACCATAAGGGAGATCTGGGAAGCCCCACTAACCTGAGAAAATTTGATTATTGTGAAATATCAGTAACATATAAGTTTATAGTAAAAAGTGAGTCTATTTCTTAAATCTATTCTTCATATATAATCAATTTTTGGATAGGTAAACGTTTTCAGTAAAATAACTCTACGTTTTAAAAAACCTACCAATGGGCGGAGATGCCTGATAGGTTGAATAACGCCGCCCAACTAGGATAGACAAGGTCGTCCACCAATTAAGATATTTTTTTACTATAAAATAAAAAAATGTTTAATGAAGTAAACCATTTACGTTGTAATCTAATATTTATTATAAGTCCCAGGCATTCAGGCTCTTCCAAATACTAAAATTATCAGCAAGAGAGTAAAACGTAAAACCCAAAATAAAAAAAATAAAATATTTTTAAAACGTTTTATTTAGAAATTAATAAAAAAATTAATTGTTTTTATTACTCACGAAATTTTAAATATCCTAATATCCACACAGCTATAAAAATCTCAAATATATGGTTTGGTAAAGCCCTGACCAGAACAATTTTTTCTTTAAAATTTTAATACTCTTTAAAATATTTATAAACTATAATGTTTAATAATGCATAATAAAATAGGTACAATCAATCACCTACATGTTTATATATTAATGATGCAAATTATTACTTATTGGTAGGAAAGCCCACGATGTTAAATAGAGATTTACTCGAGCATCAAAAAACCTATTGGGTTGCAAATCTTAGATGATAAAAAGAAAAAAATGCTATATAATGTATACATTTTCATCGGTGGGGAAGCGGCTATAGATTTTTAAATATGTCAAAAAAATATTGTTATTATTTCGGCTTGTGGAAATGGCTCGGATCGTATCGGAATATATGTTTTTCGTTATCCTTTAATTATTTTCTTCAAAATAAAATAAATCGCCACGCTCGAAACTGTCAAAAATAATTTTTTTGTAGCCCTCTGTTTTCTTTACGTCACTCTCAAATTGTCAGATTAGTCAAATATACACTGTTTAGTATGTAATTAACTCACCCTATCTTAATCTGCCGCACTCAACAATTTCTGGTGGATATATTTTTGTTTTTATGATCGGCCCTGTACACGGGGTTTATATTTGGTGGAGGTACTTAACCGATTACAAGGTATCCTGCGGTATATTGATCTGCCGCGCTGTAGTAAATCCCGGGGCTCCCCTACCATGTTATTATAGGTACCTACGTTATAGTTTTAAAAGAGAAAAAGTACATTAACCTGCTCCCAAAACGTTTGCGAGCTAAGTTAGCAATTTAGCATTAATGTCTGTATTAAGTGACAGATATTTAACCGATTAGAGGTTGCGTCTAGAAATTAGGACGGTGGACGACATTACCCGCTGGGCGGGGCTTTCCGGACAACCCTTACATACAATTAGATATAAAATATTGGAAAATAACTAATGCCTTACCTCTGCAACACGTTCTAGTAATGGTTCCAGCCAATTCGCATTACATTCGCAATGGCTGTCCAAGAATGTTAATACGGATGCACTTGCGGCATCAGCACCTTTTACTCGAGATCTCATAAGACCTTCTCTTTATTGTTTCTGATTACTTTGACTTTTTGTATTTTGACTAGTTCTTCACCATCAGCAGCTAAAAAATATTGAAGTGACAGATATAATGCTAAATAGGCATGAATAAAAGTCTATTGTTTCCAAGCTTCATGGTATTAAACTCTATATCTTATTTTCAGAGAAATATAGTTTTATCATTTTGTTTATTGTCGAAATCATTAGATTCTAAGCTTGATGAAGTTACTTTGGTGAAATCAGCAGCGCTCATCTCATAATTGTAATTTGGAAGTACCCACTTTTTTTCTTTCCACTAATATACTTATTAGGTGGTTTAAATTTCTTTATTTACCAAAAAAATAAACAATACATTTTCTTTAGTAGTATCTGATTTTGATGATCTGATCACCACGCGTTTGGTGAGGCAAGTTCGAGTCGTGTCTCCCTAGTCGCGTCACCCCACACGCTCGATTCACGTCTCAATTTGTGTCAGCTTTACTTGTGACACTTACGAATTCAGTGGCGTAGCTACTATGGGGCTAGGTGGGGCAATGCCCGGGGGCCCCAAGCTTAAGGGGCCCCTTGGAGTTGAAAAAGGGCCCTCGGGCTAAGTACAGAAATACGTGAAAGAAATGCGATGGAAAATTAAGGGCAGGATTTTTTTACTATAAATGAAGATACATAAAGAAAGTGGCCCCACTTTACTTTTTGCCCTAGAGCCCCTGCTGACCTAGCTACGCCACTGCATACGTTTATAGATTTATTATGGGGTATTTATTGTATGTTAATATTTGTACAAATGGTTAAATAAAATATTTTAATATAACATGGTTTTATATGGCCACCGAAACTAAAACCTAAATTCAGACTACCCCAATATCTACGTACGATTTTTGTAACGTTTCGAAAAATATGGTATTACTTACGATTATCACTGTAATCATCGACCAGTATAATTTCATGAATAAGATGTTCTGGACTCCTATTCAGTACACTAAAACAAGAAAAGGATATATTAAATATTTTTAAATCTATGTATATTTATAGTTACATTGTTTCATTCGCAGTTTACAAAACTAATATACGAGTATATTTTATTAAAAATCAGTGCAGCATATTTGTTAAAATAAAGGTAGTGCTAGTGGGTATTCTCTGTATCTTATTTTCAACCGACTTTAAAAAGAGTTCTATAATCCACTTAATATTTTTTTATATGTTTTATACTTTATTACGCCGTCAATTGGAAACAGATTTTTTTTAGTTCTTTAGTCTATACACAACATGTCCAAAGTTAGGGGGCCACTATGGGAATCTTGAAAATGGTAAGGGATACGAAGTCGGTTAAATGAGAACAAAATTAAGATTTTATGTGCCTAATAATATGCAGTTGAATTTTTTTAAAAAACGGTAAAGTAAAAAAATGTTTTACTTTTTTCCTGGTTATATTTTAGGTCGAATTTTAAAATAAATTGCATCTTTTGTTCTTGTGGGACCATCAATAACTTTATTAACTAAGATCAAAATTTAATAATCGATTTTATTATAAATTCAATTATTTATCACCCATTAAGGTTTAACCTTAGTAGGGACCTGTAATTCTAAAAATTTAATAAAAATAATAAACTCCTTATTCGCTGGCGTCGCTAAGTTACATTTTTTAAAATAAGATCCCGATAGTTGATATCGAAGTTTTATAGCCTGTTTTATTTTTAATTCATTGATGTATCTCACATTTTGGTTTAACCGTAATAAACTACTTTTTAGGATTTGATATAAACATTTTAAAACTACTTTAATAAACAACCAATACCTTAACAAAAACCCCAATTTTTAAATAATCTAATAATTTCAATATTAAAGCCAATTTAAAGCCAATTTTATTTTCATTTTACATTATGGTTTTACCTATGGTTTAACCGTGATTTAGACCCGAATTTTTCAGTTTGTTAAAAAATAGTTATCTTTACTTTTAAACTAATACACTGGTTTATTTAAAAGTAAAAGTGATAACAGTGAACACAAAAAATGAACAAATGATTTACTGTAAATGTTGAATAAAGCAAATTATCTAACATTAGCTTAGTTATTTGTATAGTATAAAATAATTGTTGTATTAGTAAATCATTTGTTTACTTTTAAGGTATCTATTTATTTTTAATAAATTAATGTATTAATTTAAAATGTTTAACTTGCTATTTTTACAACATTCTGAGAAATATATGACGGTTAATCCATAACGTTAAATCGAAATTAAATTGGGTGTGAAATTGCGATATTAAAATTATAGGACGGTATTTAAAGATTCAAAGTTATTGATGCTGTTTGTTTTTGTTAAAGTATATGTTGTTTATTAAAGTAAGATATTAATTTATTACAAAGAGTTTATTATTTTTATTAAATTTTCAGAAACACAGGTCCGTATTAAGATTAAACCTCAATGTGTGATACATCATTGAATTTATTATAATAAAATTATATTAAAATCGGCTTTAAAATTTTAATATCTATTAAGATTTTTGCTGTCAGATAATAATCAGGACCGTATTTAATCAAGAAAGTTGAAGTTGGTTCTACGAAAACAAAAAGACACATTTGAAACAAAATATCACCATTAAGATAGGACGAAAATGTGGCAATGCTTAAGCAAAATTTAGTTTTAAATCCGACCCAATAAGACCAGGAAAAAAATAAAACAAATTTTCACTTTTTGTTTTATTTTTCGGATATCTTCGAAACTACTAGGAATTTTAAAACTTTTTAAACAGTATGTCATTGAGCACATAAAACTTTAATTTTGTTCACTTAACCATATTCATATCCCTGTTGTATTTTTACTGATACACGTAAGTTATAGCTTGTATTTTCTGTATCTGACCCCACTTGTATATCTACCCTTTTTGCTTATATCGTAAAAGAGTTGTGGTACTAATGGTCGATAAAATAGAACACAGTATTAGTTAATTCTGATATACATTGGAATTTTTAAAAGTTATTTACTCCTTTATCTTTTACATGGAACAAGATATCGTGATCGGGTAAAATTTAGGTTTAAAGGTATCAATGTAACTACTTTCACTGAACAAATGTTTGTGGTGACATGCCTCAAGGTAGCACTATTAGTTTTTTTCAAATGAAAAGGGAGGTTGCCTTGGTTTCAAGTTTTCAAAACATTGATTTCCTACTTAACACATTTTTTTTTTAAATCGGCACAGCTCTTTGGGACACTCAAGTTAATATCATTATCAAAGGGTCTTGAAAACAAGGTATGGTAAAAAGTTGTGTTGATACTCTTTTACCTAAATTTTACCAGCTCTAGATATTTTCTTCCATTTAAAAGATGAAAAGGAAAAAGTAGTTTTTAAAACGTCACAGCATAAATTTCTGGCTGGTTGCTTGGGTAAATTTTGGTGTCGAAAAATATATTTTTTAAAAATCTTTTTGACATCCCACAAAGGCTTATGCGTAAATACTAGAATACCGTGGGGGCCGGGTTATAAGATGTTTAACCCCTCGTTCCCCCGGTTCCGTCAACGTTGTCCAAGCGCTGAAGCATGCAGTTAAACATTTCACAGCACCTTTTAGACAACGCGGTAGTGCCACCACAAAATGTACTGACCGATGAGCAGTTCCCGTTGTATAAATTGCTTATTAGGGAGTTTTCGCATAGTATTTAATTTCAACTTATTGTTTGTTGGGATGTTAGGAATAATTGCTTGCTAATATTTTTGGTATTTATCACAAAAAGAGAAAAAACTGTCTCTTTAAAGGAAATATCTTTAATAATATTTGTAGAAAAATGTATTTGGTAAATATTTTTTTAATTTAAAGGTTTAAACCAACGAAATAAACCGCAGTCTTGCCTTTTACATTTTATTTATTTAAACTTTCATTACAGGCGGTGCCCAAATAGTGCAAAAGAAAATGTTAAAACCTTTAGAATTACCATAAAAGTCATATAAATTTAAAATATAAATAAAATACATAAATAAAAATGTATACCTACATAGTTTAAAATAAAATAATAAACAAAATTAAAAACAAAAAAAATAAAAAAGATTATAAATATGAAAATTGTTCCAGACGAAAGAATCTAAAAACCTTAAGAAAAATAGACAAGTCAAAAAGAAACAAACTGCTGATCAAACATTTGCAGCGACGGGCCTGATAACTTTCTTAAACTTATTCGGAACGCAGGTAAAGTTTAAATTGATAGTCCATTCCACAATGTCATAATTCGCCTATAATTGAGTAATTTCTACCGATGTTTGTTCTGATTTAAAAATTGAGCTATGTTCAGCAAGTGTGTGCGAGTTAGGGTTTTCCGACCATCGGGGTCAACTTATTGCTTTTATCAATACAGATACTACAGATCACCAACAAAATGCTAAAGTTACCTGCAGACCAATAACGCAAGCGGGCTTAAATCTTTTCTATAATATAATTTCTGAAGTAGACTGGAATTTTATAAATCAAAATAACTTAGGTGTAAACGAGAAATTTTCCCTCTTTATAAACAATTTGGAAAAAGCTTATTTGAGGGCCTTCCCAGAGAAACTTATTGCAAGTAGGGTTTTAAAAAAGGGTCACAAAACAACTGGTTTAACCCTGATTTAAAAAAATGAGAGATCTTTTGTTGTTCATGGAGGAGCTCTGTAAGCAATATAAAATGCAAAATCTTAAATCCATATGTAAAGAATTAAGAAAAAAGTACAAATTGGAAATCCATAAAGCCAAAATACGAGCTAACAATAATACCATTCTAAATTCCAATAATCCAAATAAGACTATGTGGAGCATCATCAATAACCAACGTGGAATTAAAAGAGATACTCCAACACCACATAACATTTCCCCACCTCTTTTAACAGTTACTTTTCGCAAGTTGCGGAAAATCTAATAAAAACATTCCTGACTTAGGCATAGATCCAATAAGTATAACTAATATAGAATCTCCCACAAACACGTTTACATTCACCGAAATAACTTACAATAATATCCGTGACATAATCAATAACCTAAAAAATAAAAATAGTAAGGACATTTTGGATTGAATATTAAATTAATTAGATCAGTTAAAAATCTTATAATATCTCCGCTAACAAAATTAATCAATCTAAGCTTTAAAGAGGGTGTTTTTCCAGATATTCTTAAGAAGGCAATAGTCTGTCCCATCTTCAAAAAGGCCATGTAAATCTGCCTGATAACTACAGACCGATTTCCATCCTACCAATTATTTCAAAAATAATAGAGAAATGCATGTCTCTACAAGTAGTACAATTTCTGGAGGAAAATGATTGTTTCTCAAAAAATCAATTTGCGTTTAGACAGAATAAAAATATCATATTGGGTATTCTAGACCTCATATCATATATAACGGAATCTTTTCATGAACAACAATTTTGCTCCGTACTTTTGTGTGACCTTAGTAAGGCCTTTGACTGCGTCAGCCATGGAGTCCTCTTGCAAAAACTAGCTAAATATAATTTCTCAAATGACAGCATTAAACTTATAAAGTCTTATCTGCAAAATAGATCTCAAACAGTGAGAGTCTCTGTTCTTTTCTCTTCCGAATATGGATCGTATGGTCAAGTTCACACATTTCGCTGATGATACCACGGTGGCTTTCGCAGGGGATACTGTTGAGACTACGCTTGAGGGCGCCAGGGCTGCGTAGGAGAAGGTTCAACAGTGGTTCAATGCCAATAAATTACTGCTTAACACAGCCAAACACAAAATGTGTTATTCTCAATCCGAGATGTGGGTGACCAAAATGATAATATAGATGAAGTCAGATTTCTAGGAGTAAATTTGGACCCAAAACTCCAATGGAACGTTCACATCAATAATTTGTGTAAAAAACTAAGTAGTAGTCTTTTTATACTGAGAAATCTGGCAAATTGTGTGTCTCTTGATATATTAAAAACAGCTTATCACTCTGTATTCCACACACATCTCGCATATTCGATCATTGCATGGGGCCATGCTGCGGATACTCATAGAGTTTTTGGCCTACAGAGAAAGGCCCTTAGAATTTTGGATAATCTTGGTTTTAGAGACGACTGTAAACATGCATTCATCTCTCATAGGATATTAACAGTGCCCTCACAATATATTTTTGAAAACTTTAAATATATAAAACAACATGAGTCCCATTATGTGACCCATCAAAGTATACACACCTACAATTCAAGGCATAAACAAGATCTAGTTCCGGCTTATTGGAGAGTGAAAAGGTGTCAAAGTGGCCCAGGACACTGGGCTATAAATTTTTAATATATTACCTGAAAATATTAGAGTTCTGCCATATAAGAACTTTGACAAGAAAGTAAAAACCATATTATTGGATAATGCTTTTTATTCGGTGGACGAGTACCTCCGTTTTAGGTTTTAAATGTGGTTGTCTCTGCTATTTTGTTTTTAATTATAAAATGATGTTAATTTTAACCGTACTTGTGATTTGTAACTAATGTACATTTTAAATATTATTTTAATTCTAATTTTAGAGCCTAAGTATATTGTAAAAACAAGGCTATAAAAGTATGTTATATCTAGTTGTAACCTTATCTTTTGATGTATGTAAGACAATTTGTCAATAACATGAAAATAAATGAATTATTATGAATTATTATGATTGAGTTCAGAAAGAACAACTCCGTCTGCCTGGTAGAACGAAGCAGGACTCTAAAAATTAAACAAGCTTAGAAGTCAAAAACAATTGACGAAATTATTAATAACCTTATGACCAAATGTCAAATCCAACTAAACACGTCGATCCTGCAGGGTCTGTAGGCCGGTTAACTTTAGTCGTTCTGAATATGAAAGATCGAAAGTACTGGTAACCTTTGTCCTATGTAGTAAAAATTTCGATTGCACCCGCTCAATTCTTTTGATATGAACACTGCATATGGGTGACCAGACAATACAAGGGCATAATATATTGTTTTGAGTGTCTCGACGTTCCTAAAGTTCCAACACTGTCGCATACAAACCCTGCCATTCTAAATGCCTTCTCAATAGTGTAATCTATATGTAGAATAAATTGTATATCAAACAAAACACCCAAATCACGAATCAGAGAAACCCTGCCAACTTAAAATCGCCAATGAAATAATCGTGCTGTACTGGATTCTTCTTTCTCTTATAGAAAAAAGAATGTTACATTTGGAAATGTTTAATGTCATTTGATTTTGTTTACACCAACTATTTAAAGAATCTATATCTTTTTGTAATAATATGCAAATAATTTCTATATTTATTTTGCGAAATATATTTTAGTCGTCAGCAAAGAGGAGAAATTTGCTGGTTTTGTAAATTGAGCATAGATCGTTTATGAACATAAGGAAAAGAAAAGGACCCAAATGAGATCCCTGAATCCAGAATATACCTTTATCTCCTTAGATTTCAAATTACAGAACTTAACTATTTGGGTTCGTTCTCGATCTACTGATCAGGATAGCAGTGGATCACTTATTCAATAACGCTAAAGGTTTTTTTTTATCAATTTATTACGAAAATATATAGTATATAAAGTTTGTTTTGTAGCTATGTGTGACAAATCCTAACAAAACCTTTTTTTAGATGCATTTAAATTAGTTTTTTTGTTATCTAGAATATTAAATTTTTAATTTTATTACTTTGAGCCTTGTTAAGCGTAGTAAGATATATTCCCATGTTTACAAACATGACTTATTAGCCCAAGTGGTCTAATTTTAAGTGGGTAATTCATTAAGCTAGCATGAAGTAAGCAAGTAAAAGTGAAATTAGTTGCCGGAACAGTGACATAATGACTAATAGACAAAGCAGTGTCGTGAGATAATTAAACCACAAGTAGTGCACGAACTTGTGGGAATCTTACGTTGTTCCTCTGGAAGACAAATTTATATAAGACGGATATTATGTGGCTTATTTACTTTTTGAATAAAATATAATATTGTTACGATTTTGTAGCTTTTTTGTCATCCTAAGTTTAACAATTAAATAATTCAACGATGCTTAACATAAAACACCTTATTTTTACTAGCTTTAAGTCCAAGGTGCGAATAGAAAGCAACCTACACCCATCTGTTTACCGGACAGAAACTGTTCATATCAAATTTAGTATAAGAACAAAGCTATTGCAGGGTAGCCTAAAAAATTTATGGTCAATTGGTCCAAACTAAGATTATGTAAAAAAAATTATACACACACATTTTAAATCAATTTAATTATTTATTATTAATAATAATGGCAATTTTAATTATTTTTATTCCACATCATAGAACAAATATAATAATATTTTTCTCAATTTTATTCAAGCACCTCGTGAAGAAACTTAAAAGAAAAATACAATTTTTTGGTACATTCTTTATTATTTGAAAATCCATATGTTATTTCTAATTAGCACTAGCATTAGCTTGTGTTTCGAAACCAGGGGTTGCCAATGAGGTTTTTTTTAGATATAGCCTAAAGCCTAGTTCATAAGCTTGCAGAAATGCGAATTGCGAATCGTGTTCTGATTGGTCAATTTGTAACGAAATATTCGAAAGTCGTTACAAATTGACCAATCAGAACAAGTTTCGCAATTCGCAAATCGCATTTCGCAAGCTTATGAACTAAGCTTAATCATAATTGTTTAGGCGATGGCGATACTTTTTTAAATACCATATTAACAATATTTATTTTACAGTGTGTACCACTTTTTACGAATGCACTCTCTTATATCAGTTATTAATATTGAGATTTTTTTCGAAATTTTGCTGATTATGTTTGTAAAAAAATATAATAAAAAATCTTTATTTTATTTATTTACTTTATAATTAAGTAAGGGGTGATTCATTTAGAGGTACTTTTTCTAGTAGGTATTTTTGGATAGATAAGAGGGTCTAAATTTTAAACTGTCATGGTATTTATGTTCAGTACTGTTCGGCAATTTATCCTGGTAAGACTTTGCCCTTGGCACAACGTCTAAAACTTGTTTAACTGTATTATGAAAATCATTATTCTCCGAGAAATGTGTTTCGTATGCTTCGGGCAACTTATGGTCCGCGCATAATCGGCCTACTGAACCGACTATTTGCTATACCATCACAAAAATTTGAATTCCAATTTTCATTACTGAATAATTCTTGACCAAATAAGCCACATCCAGCACGTAGTGCAAAAATATAGCGGCAGTAGCTACGAGTGTACGTAATGATTCTGACGAATTGATTTGGAGCTTGGGAATTGGAGCTTAAGAACAGACCATGTTAGGTGTAGTTAATGCCAATATTTGAAAGCCAAAATCTTAAAAAATAAATGTTAGATATAGTTCTTCCGTATAATAATAAATATTACTACATTACAAAGTTATTTCGATTTTTTTATATAAGTACAGTAGTACCCCGGACTTACGCGATAGGTGGGACCGACCACTATCCGCGTAAGTTGAATTCGCGTAAGTCGGGGTACAATTTTGCATATAGACATACAAAATATGTTTAATTGGTACCGAAGACTAAATAAGATGGCGTTTTTCACAGCTTCGAGAATTATTTCTTTACTTTTTTATTTGATCTGACTGTCGATTCCCGGTAGATCAAACTCGCTAATTCATAAATTTTAATTTTTGCATCGTAGTCTTTAATAATTATGTTAAGTTTACACTCCAAAGATGATGTTTTTCAGCAAAAAGTCAGCTTGACCTTGACTGAACAGCATTAAAAAATGAATAAACGAGAAAATTAAATCGCGTGAGTCCGAATTCGCCTAAGTCGGGGTAGCGTAAGTCGGGGTATTACTATATCTACAAATGAATCACCCCTTATTACCTAACGATATAACCATGCCGATAAACAGTTTGTATTTATTTACGCGCCAACCATACATAAAATAAAGAACTTTGAAAATTAAATTTGTTTTAAACTTAAGGGAAATTCAATATAGGTTTTTTATTATTAGAAAAATACAGTGCCGTAGCATTTAAAAAAATATATATATATGAATACTTTGAATCTCTTACGGACTACACTAGTGGGAATTTTCTTTGTTTTTTGTTCCTCATAATATGTGCTTTAATTCATGGAAATAGTCTTCAAATTTTAATAAAAATATCTAAATTATTTCTTTGATGTTCGTGTTAGTGTAAAAGTTATTGTTAAAAATACAATTTCTGAAACGTTTTTACAACCTGTAAATCAAAAAAATTAAACGTTTTCTACATATAACTATATGAACTTTTTCATAATTTTTTAATAAAAAATATCGCTCATTAGCTATAGTTTGTCGGTAGCGTTACTAGGCACCCTGTATAAAGAATCTTAAGCTTTATGTTTGCTTTAAAATAAAAAACAATCTCTTATTATATTAAAATTCTTTTAAAGGGTACTGTTTATATATTAGATTAATTTTAGCGGTGTTCCTAACTACGGTACTAAACCTAAGGTGATGATTTCTTATGTTTTTATATAAAAATAAAGTTCCTATAAATATATGTCCGAAGTTGCTTCATTTCTGAGATACTTACAAGGAGTTAAAATAAAAAAAAAAATTTTTTTGTTGCCCCTTTTAACCGATTCAGATGAAATTTGGTACACCTATATAATGTAATAAGGCGCTTGTAAAATTCTACTTAGATTAAGATTTTGGCTTTAGTGGATTGTCAGTTGGCACCACAGCCAATATAATTGAGAAAAGACGGACGCCACTGACTTTTTATAAAGTTTTTATATTTTTAATAAGCAATAAAAGATGTAAGTTTTTAGTTTTTTGTTTTTCTTGGTGCCTAGCTTCTTTTTGGGAAAAAATATTGAAGCCACTTTAAGTCATTTTAAAAAGTATTCATGAACAACATAAAAGAAAACCAAAATTAAAAACTAATCAATTTTGACCTTAGTAAATAGGGAAAATGACGGTTTCTGATAAAATATTTATGATGATATATTTTTTTAAATTATTTTGTTATTAGCGAATAACAACAAATATTAGTTTAAGTAATTTTAGGAATAAAATAAAGCAAGAAACATTTTATACGATTTATATATTTTGGAACCTATTTATGTATAATAATTTATAAAGATAATTGTCTGGTCTAGTAATAAAATTGTTCTAATTCTAGTTCTAGCAAATATTTACTTATTAATTTAAAAAGACGATTTTTGAAACGCAGGAAATATTTTGCAACATTAATAATAAATGATAAGAAAAATTCATAAATTTTGGATACATAAGTAACCAAACTTTTTTAAATCTAACAGCGTGAACAAAATATATATAGACAAGAAAATGTACAAAATCTTAATTTTTTAATTTTTTTATTTTGTCGCGTTTTACTAAGTCCATTTACGATTTGAGTGAAAGCTATTAACATTTGTTATTCAAAGTGCATAAATGCCTTGTGTAACAATGACAAGAATTAGGAGGTAAAATTTGGAAATTTGTCATTTGAAAACGTGACATGCAAACAATTGCCAAGATTTAAAAATTTATAAGAAAAAAATCACTAGATTAAATAAGAAATTACTAAGATCTACATATACAGGTCATTTTATTTTAAATAGGTAATTTTTGTAAAAGCGTGGAAAGAAGACACGTTTAATCTTTTATAAAAAGGTACTTAGGTTCTTTTTGTAAAAAAATTAAGTTAATATTGCGATATACATGTCTTTACAACTAAGATTTACTAAACTGAAAATTAGGTATTTCTAAAATTTTAGAAGAAAAGTTTCACTAAAATTTATATATGAATATTGATAATAAAACATTAATTAAAAGGCTTATTATAATAACACGATAAGCCACAATCACAAAAAAGTTACTAAATTTTCAGGTTAAAAAAGTGTTAAATCAACTTTTATTAAAAATATACTTGAATATCTTTTTATAAGTTAATAAGCTTCAAGAGTGGAATTGCCATTCGTCCCGATATATCGGGACTGTAACGGTTATTAGGCCCTATGTCCCGACGTCCCGATTTCATAACAAAAATCCCGATTTGCGATATGGAACAAATTATTTAATTTTGTATGAACCTCTTTATTAGAATTTAATAAAATATGTAGATAAATACTTACTTATTTTTCATTCCTTTACATAATATTAATTTAGAGAGAATTATTATTCATTAATGACGAGTCAGCGGACTGACGAAAGGCAGAATCTGTCGAAGCAAATTTGCAATATTAATATAGCTTTGAAATGCTGCTAAAATTTATAAATACATTAAAACACAAAAATATATAAAAGTCATACAGTGTGTCCCATTATAGGTGTAGCAATGGACCAAAAATTTTGGAATTTTTAAAAGTCCTTTTGGCAAAACTAGTCGCATGTTCCAAAACTGAGAAATACAAAATTTTACTTCGATTGGCAATATACAGGGTGAATTGTAACTAAAAATATGAAAAATGACCAAGAGTAAATTAAAATTATTTTTAAAAATAGGACAAATTTGTATAGGTAAATGTTGTAGAGAATTAATTTTTTTAATAAATATAAAGTTAAAGAATTAAAGTAAAGAAAATATTATTGTCAGTTTTTACATTATGCATTAACAGTTTTTAAAATATTTGGCTTAAAGCAGCAAATTTTTAAAAATTTTAAAATTATAAAATTTTCTTTTGAAATTTGCTTCCTCTTGTTCATTATTTAAGTTGTAATGCCCAATGTAAAACATTAACAATTACATTTTTTCTACTTTATGCTTTAATTTTAAATTTTGACATAAAATTTCTCTGGCAATTATTTGCCATATTTTTTTTTATACTATTTTATTCTATTTTTTAGATAAAAGTAGTTAGCTTCTAGGATTTTTTCATATTTTTAGTTATTATTCGCCCTGTATAATATCAATTGGAGTAAAATTTTGTATTTATTAGTTTTGGACCATGCGACCAGTTTTCTTAACTTTTCGTTTTAAAATTCAAAAATGTTTGGTCCATTTGTCCTCTTGTAACACCTATCCTGGGACACACTGTATAGTGCACCCCCCTCGCTAAACTTAAGGATACCAGAAATTAGGCTGAAAAGAAAGTAAAAACAGTTTTTAGTGGTTTTATCCATTTGAAGTAAAAAGGTGTGCAAACTGAAGCCGCTCTTCAATTTTTTGGACAATCAAATTATTTTTGGCTACACTGATCACAAAAGTAAACAACATTTAATCTTTGCTTTAGTAGAAAATAGATCTTAATCCGGCACTGCTTTAATTTATGAATAATATTTATTATAAATGTAATTCTATATAATTTATGTAACATAAAGTGTAGTCCATACAGAAGGTGCAACAAATGGAAAAGTAATTTTATTGAAATTTCTAAAAAAAAATGGATTACTCTATGCATATACGGTTTTTTTTTCCGTGGGACAGGGAGGTAAAAAAACAAAAACTACTTAAAGTACCCTTATTATACCAAATACAATAAAACGTTAAATTAAAAAAATAATTGTTTAAAATTAAAAGTTGTGCCAAAATATCAGGGCATGGCGTCCTATTTAGATTTTCAATTAACCCTGTATGATAAAAAAATTTATTATTAGGATTTATTATTTCTTTAAAACAGTTTTTACTAACTTACTATTAAATAATTTTAATCAAATTGAAGCAAATTTGTAAAATTTAATTGTTTTAACATATTTTATCTAAGCGCCATCTTTAGGTTTGTTGTTAAAGACAAAAATTGTTGTTTCAAATTGTTATAAAACTGTAGAAAATGTAATTTAAATTAAAAAATAAATAAATAAAAATCTGAATAGGACTTAATGACTTGGTATTTAATAATAACTTGAAATTTTTAATAAATCTTGTTTTAACATTTTGATAGCATGTAGTAACTTTTAAATAGAATAAAATTTTCAAAAAACTGCTAATTGAGCAGTTAACGGACCACGTTGTCTCTTTAGCTATTAATAACATAAATTATAAATCTTAAACATTAAAAAAAAAGTCGAAGTCGGAAGTAACATTATGGTGTTATAAAAACCAAATTTAAAGAAATAAAACATACCCAAACACTTAAAAGTGAAAAGAAAAGTCGCTTCCTTTAGGTTGTATTAAAAATAAGCTCATATTTAATTTTTATGTCAAACAATAAACCTAAATACCAACTACCTTTACATTTTAAATATAAATGGTTCAATAAACATGAATTTAGTTTTTAAAATCCTTGACCACAAAAATCCTACATATGAATTTTATTTCCACATACATTTTTTTAAGCTTTAATTCTTATTTTACGCTGGGCTTACATAAAGGGAATAATAGTAATTAAAATATCACACAAGCTTATTAATAAATTTAATAATCCCAAACCATCATTATAGGCGCGCAACTAGAATTTTCAAACTAATTAAAAACTGAGTCATGGGACCTTCACATGGGACCCACACCAAATATATACTAGATGCTATTGGTCTAAGAGCAACATTTAAGTAAAAAAAATTAATGGCTAAAAAAGTTGATGAGGGTTAGCCCCCAAATATATATTTTAAATGCAAATCCTCTATATGATTTTTTTATATAATATTTAATTAATATGATTCTCCAATCAAAAATTTGGCTTTTTCTTTTTTAAATTAAATGCATTTGAAAGTTGCATAAAATATTGTAAAGTTTATATTAAAAAATATATATACAGATTATTTGCCAAAATTTGAGACTTGAGGTAAAAATTTAATCAAATTTACAAAAAATCAGACAGAAAGTTCGCTTTTAAAATTTAAATTTTCTGTACCAAATTGTTTCTTTAGAGCCAATAGCATTTGATATACAGCATCAGTTAAGGTTTACAGGCAAATCATGGAAAATAGACCGTCTAAAAGCGTGTAAAATACGAACAGATTTAAATAAATAATTTCAGCATGGAAACAATGTGACACACTACAAAATGCGTTGATATGTGGACAAAAAACCATAATTATTATTTTCTTAACAACTTGAATGTGTAAAATACTTAATACTGTGTTAAATGTAATAATTATATTACACTATTTAATTTTAATTAAAAAAATTAAATTCAAATTGATTCTTTCTCACACACAGACAGGACGAGAAGTTACGCAAAAAACCTTAAAACCATTACACATACTTTTCTTTAAGCTTTTCTTATATAGCAAGCAAAGTAAAAATTACAAAACCAGCAACTGCAGAAATCATTGAAAAGCTCTTAATAGAAAATGGAATATCAGTTTTTATTTACACTTTATAGGTCCTGGGCCAGTAATAAGATCAACTTCATGATAAGAACACTTTTAAAACTTTTTTATGAGGTTTCTTTTGGCGAGTCTACCACGAATATTCATATCTCCATATAGAAAGCGGCGCTTTAACCCAGAATGTCATTGTCAAATGTTTTGAGGTGTCGGACTGGGCAAACGCGTCACTTTTTTGTCCGACAAGTTTACCATAATGTTTTACATGCAATTTTTAAACATTGTACCAAAAATCGTAAGGGTTACAGCACATACAAAATAACTATAGTTACAGTCACTAAACCCGCCTAATCTGATACCCCAAACATATATTTGAGCCTTTTGGTTTCATGACTATAATTTTTATCATTTTTTGCAAATTTAAAAAATTGCATATAAAACATTGTAACAAAAAAGTGACGCGTTTACCCAGTTCGCCATTCGAAACATTTGACATTGACATGCTGCGTTAAAGCACCGCTTTCATATAAGGCGGTATAAATATTCGTGGTAGACTCGTCAAAGGAACCCCTCTAATAATGTTTTAAAAGTGTTCTTATCATGAAGTCCGTTTTATTCAACGTTTTATTCCTAACCCATGCACTATTATTACCCGATACATGCTTAGCAAATAAAACTACAATATCTGTAAAAATCATTAAAAGAACAAAGAGCAATAAAAACATATAGTTTAACAACGGTTTAACTTAACATTAATTTAATATGCCTACTTTCGTTTCGGCAACAATAAAAATACCAGTTTCTCGTCCAGTTTAAATTTGTTTTTGGTATTTCTTGTTGAAATTTATTGCATAAGTAGGTATAATGTCAAGGTAGATTAGAATCATCTGTGACATTAACCCAATAACTTTTACTACCGCGTAGGTGAAAACCAGATGATTTTTTTAAGGTGCAAATAAATGAGGAAATCTTAAAGGTGTAATAGATTTTTACTTTAAAATATACAGTGTGTCCCAAGGTAGGTGTTACAAGAGCACAAATGGACCAACATTTTTGTTAATTTTAAAACGAAATCTTGGAAATAGTGGTCGCATGGTCCATAACTAATAAATACAGAATTTTACTCCAATTGGTATTATACAGGGTGAGTTATAACTAAAAATATGAAAAATGGCCAGGAGCTAACTACTTTTATTTTTAAAAATAAAACAAAATTGTATAAGTAAATGTTGTAGAGAATTGAATTTTATGTCAAAATTTAAAGTTAAAACATGAGAGTGAAGAAAAATGTTATTGTCAATTTTTTACAATACGCATTACAACTTAAATAATGGACAACAAGGAGCAAAATATAAAAAAAAATAATATTTTCAAATATTTTTTTTTAATTTTCGCTGCCTTAAGTCAAGTATTTTAAAAACTGTTAATGCATAATATAAAAAGCTTGACAAAAATATTTTGTTTGCTTTAATTCTTTAACTTTAAATTTTGACATAAAATTTAATTCTCTACCACATTTACTTATACAATTTTGTCCCATTTTTAAAAATTAATGTACTTTTCTCCTGTTCACTTTTCATATTTTTAGTTATTACTTGCCCTGTATATTACCAATCGAAATAATATTTTGTATTTATCAGTTTTGGACGGTGCGACCAGTTTTCTCAAAATTTTGTTTTAATATTCAAAAATTTAGAGTCAATTTGTCCTCTTGTAACACCTATCCTAGGACACACTGTATAAAAAAGAAAAATGCTTTGTCTCATATTATTTGTGATGTTTTGAAAATAGTAAGTAGATTAGTAAAAATACCGAAACTCTGGTAGACTTTGGTCATGTGCAATTAAACAGTCATGCCGGCTCTAGACCCGGCAAAAAAACGTTTTAAAAGATTATTCATGGTAATAAAAATGATTGTGAAAGCTAGAGCCCCTAATATTAATATAAAAAGTCTCTTCTACAAAAACTTTCTTTTTAATTTGTTGTCTAATAAGCCATTTCAATGTAATCGGTCTCTAAACGTTAAACTATTTTTTTAATTTTGTTTTTTAAGTTTGGACTTTTGCTACTACCACAAATAACAATAATTAAATAAATCCGACACACATTTTTAAAGGAGTGGTACAAAAAATGTCTACCTATCATTTTTAATAAATTCACTTCTTCAAAAGTTATTTGACGCAATAAAATTAAACAAATTACTTTTGGATTTAACTTGAAAGGCATATATCTTTTGAAGAAGTAAATTTATTAAAAAATGTTGGGAGATCCGTTTTCCTAGCGCATTAAATGTTATTTGCAAAAATTGGATTGGATAATACTGAATTTATTTAAATATTAATAGCTATTTGTAATAGTAACGAAAATTCAAACTCAAAAAACACAAATAAAACGGCTTATTTGACGACTATTCACGAATAGAGCTTTTTTGTAAGGAATTTAATTTTCTTTGAGAGTGTGTATAGGTACAATTAAAAATTTGCGAGTTTTGCATAAAAAACAATCTTGTTGTCGAAAAACTATTAGACGCGATGATAGACTTCTTAATGCTAATATTATGGGTTCTAAATTATTCAATATATTTTTTTATTATATTGAATCAAATTTTTACAGTACGGTAAAGAAAATGTTAATTCTTTTCATTTGACCCAGTCTTATCGGCACTATTGCCCTAGTTTCCCAAATGTAGGCGCCAGGTATTTTGCTTTTTAACAAAATATCCAATTTATTTTTATTGCAATCAATTTGGCGAATTAATTTAGTATATTTTCAAATTTTTATCTCTACTTAGTTGCTAAGGGAAGAAGTACGTTATCTCTAAATACCTTTTAAATCGTTAAGCTATATGTCCCAAATTGGGTGATTAAATAGTAATATGATAAAGATAATAAATGCTTTTCTACTTTTCACCCAAATGTGATATAATTACATCTCAGCAACTAGTAGAAAGGGAATTTTGGAAACGTACTTAATGTTGAACAACTTAATACAATGCGGTAAAAATAAATGGGACACATTTTATTCAAAAAAACAAGCAACTTACATGTAGCATGAAAGTTACAAATCTGTCAACCTTGCCAATAAAACCGTGTAATTAATAATGAGTTGCAGTATTTTTGCTTACGCAGTAATTTAGTAAGTTAAACGTATTTTCACTCCTAAACTAAAAACGACATTTTTAAGTTAGTTAGTCCAGCTCTTCAAATTGGGGGTTTCATCCAATTTTTGGTTACTTAACTGACCTAACATTAATTATAATCAAAGTGTTTTATTGTTATGTCATTTCCAAAAATTTAATACAGAGGAATTTTAAATTCTTTATTTATAAAATACTTTTTATCCAACACTTACATATAATATTCTACATAATTGATCAGATTTTGAGGATATAAAGTGTATATATAAAGTCACTAGTGAGCCAAAGTACCCTTTAGCTCACTAGTGAATTATAGACAATGCACAAAATTTTGTTGCTGGTGTTGACAATGACAAGTAACAAATAATGGATGACGTTTTCAAATTATTTTCTGATATTAAAAACGATTTATACGAAAGTGTTGGATAAAATTTTGTATTAGACACGTGAGTTATTACATATAAGTCACTTAAGAAAATTATCTCTTTCGCCCTTCGGGCTCGAGAGCTAAACTTTCTCTTGCGTGACTTATATGTAATATAACCCACTTATCTAATGCAAATAACTATAATGGCATAATATTAAAATATGAATACTTTTTAAATTTTAGGATTTTATATTGTGTCATAAAATGTCAATTGTGGAGAGATACTAGCATCTGCGTATTACTTTCGGTTTAACCTGAACTGTAATAGATGTAAACCTATTAAATATTTTTAAGATTTAAATTCGATAACTCATTTCTAATATATAACCTATTATTACAGGGTGTTTCCTAATTGCAATAGAAAAATTTAGAGGCGTATTCCTGAGCCAATTTTATAAAAAAAGGTTCATATTAACATAAGTCCGAAAATGCTTTGTTTATAAGATACAGGTTGTTAAACTTTAAAAAGAAAATAGGGTTTTTAATACTATCTTATATATGCCTTATTTGATTTTAATAAAATTTGATTGTGATATTTGTTAAAATAGGAAGTTAATTTAGCCCTAAATTAATTTTAATTAGTGAAACAAGTGGCGGCGTTGGACGTATCTCAGCTAATATTATTGACAAAAAATGTACGACAACCTAAATGTTTCCAACTTTTATATATACATATATATTTTTTTCCGATGAAACACCTAAAATACAGCTTTTTGCTTCCCAATATTTTTACGTAGCTTGCTTAATTTTCCAGAAAAATACCGCTAACTGGGCCATCACAAAAAAATTAGTAGCATAACTTCCTGTTAGCAATTATGTAACAACAGCAACAACAAATACTTAATTTCAACTAGTTCATTTGGTCTAACAAATTTTACTAAAAATTGTTATAGAAATTTTTGGGTTTTTAAAAGTTTCTTAAGAACGATAAATTTGAGGACCTATGTTTATATGAACTTTTTTTTAGATAAATGGCTCATAAATACGCCCCTAAATTTTCTTCCCGCAATTAGCAAAAACACCCTGTATAATGTATATACATAATATTTTTTGGTTTTAGAGAAAAGCGCGTTTAAAAGTTCCAGGCGAATGCAGAATATTATGATAACAACTACCCATGAAACACCAATTTCAATCTACTTACCTTACTACAGTTCTAAGTAGTGTTGATCTGGCTTCATTGTGAAATGTGATGATGACGCTAGTGGCGGGTAAATCTTCTCTCCAATGTCTACGTCTACACCTACGGTACAAAGAAAAATCCACTTTAATTAATTTGTATAAAAGATCAGTCCACGTCAAATTTAGTTATTTAAGGACAAGATTGTAAAAAATAACAATATTAACTAAACTCCTGAAACTGAAATGAAACATTTTTTTAGTATATTTTAAATTCTTATTATTCTTTAAAAAAAATAAAAATAAAACAAAATGCGATTTTCATCGCTTTTTAGTAAACCTTTGTGGAAAAGGATGCCCAATTTAATTTGTGTAAGGTTTTTAATTCTTTACATATTTTCTTTATACAGGGTGTCTCTAAAAGGTCTGTACAAATGCTACCACAAATACCTGGGATCAAGATACAACGATCTAACGCAATTACCTGTCGAAAAGTTGATCGTTTGCGACATACAGGGTGTAGAAGTTTTTATTTTATTTTGGGTATTTTTAAATATTTTATTTATTATAATACATTTTTTGACAAAATTTAGTATTAAGAGGTTTTGTAAAGTGGGAAATCAAAATTGCTAATGTTTTTGTTGTAACATGTAGGGGAGGGGGCACCTGCAGTTCTTTGCTTAAAGTTATAGTGTCATACCTTTTCTGCCTAGGTATATTATAATTTTTAGTATATAGTTTTTATTATTTTACATTTTTTGCACAAAAAAATGTATATCCGATAAATATTGCTACAAGCAACCGTTATTGAGATATATCAGATTAAACATCCATGCCACTGCATTCATTTACGGTTTATCTAGGCCACCTGGTACCGATACCCGAAACATGTGTGTTTATATAACCCTTACAATTTTTGGCACAATGTTTAAAAATTGCATGTAAAACATTGTGGTAAACTTGTCCGACAAAAAAGCGAAGCGTTTGCCCAGTCCGACATACCAAACATTTAACAGTGACATGTTGGAATATACGTGGTAGACTCGTCAAAAGGAACACCCCTAAAAATGTTTTAAAAGTGTTCTTATCACGAAGCCCATTTCATTACTGGCCCCTTGGGCGCCGGGACGGGGATGCAAGGGAGTGCACTTGCACCCCACTGGCTTTTGAAAATGTATGAAAAGCATGTAAGTTTTGAAAAAAAAGTATTTATTTTAGGCATTTTTAGATATTTTGCACCCCCGGATATTGGAATAGGAGCAAAAGGAGAGGACAAAAAGGAAAGAGAAGATATAGACGGTGTTTCATGGAAGAGGACCTTTTTTTTTTGCTCTTCGAAATTTTTAATACATTTTTTCTACTTTGCACCCCCCTGGAAGTTATCCTGCCGGTGCCCAGGACTGGCCCGGGGACTATTGTTGTTATGAGTGATGCCATCAAGTATTGAAATCTGTTTACTCCTAAGTATAGGTACGGTGTAGGTAGCTATTTAAAACTGGTATCATTTTGTAGCATTTTCAGTTCAACTATAGAAAAATTGAATTTGCTCCGGGAGCAATAAACTTTGCGCCGTGAGCAATCGAATGCTCCCATAAACTGCATTTTAGATTTTAGGCCATGCCAGAACTTTTTATAAAGAAAACTTTTTTGTAAATTCCATATAATTTTTTTTACATATGACACCAACTTACGTACGTAGACAGACTGTAAAAAGTACACGACATTTCTTTAATTACGATTACTGAAATTTATAGTGTTAATGCTTTAATGTAATACCAATGTGTATAATACACCAACTGATGTTCTAGTTAACCCGGATCAAGATCTTGTTTCCTTATGATTTTTCACTAACTCGTTTTCATCCAACGAAAGGTAAAGTTGAAAGTTTGCATACCTACATTTGGTTGGCGTATCAGATATAAATTAAAATGTGGTTTCAAGATTACGAATCCTGTAATGGTATTTAGCTACTGAAAGGAAAATTTATTGGAATTTCTCGTTTGCTTTCGACGTTAACTGAGATTTACTACCATGTTTGTTTGTTAGGAAATTTAATACTGTTTTTAATTAAAAATCGCAACGTTGGCGTCACAAGTATTGTTATATTTTATTGTTTTACTCAGGAAGTTAAAAAATACAAAAAAAATTAAAACTAGGATAAACTGGTATTGTAATATACTTTGTCTATAGGTTTTTTGATGCAGTCGCTTTAAAAGTAAATTTTTAACAAAATATTACTTACAGAAGTAATGGTTTTATGATATACAATACGTATACTACACTAAAAATTGGACAATTGTTTCTTCATTTTTAAGCAATTTAAAAAAATGTTCAAAGAATCAATAACTAAATGGTTTAATTCCAGATTTTAAGGAACCGCACCGAGTCCGGATTTACGGTGATAGAGGAAAGTGGGGCAAATTAATTTGGAATAATATAAAAGCATTTTTCATGCTCTTAAAAATATAAAAAGCATTTTTGTCAAGCTACGTCAATTGTTTTATGTATCTCTGATAAGGTCTCTTTGTTTAAATAAAACAGATTTTTTCTACTTATCTCTGTTCCTTTTTTATCCAAACTTTAAGTGTGGTATAGGTAAAGCTCTGGCTACACATTACCGCACCGATGTCTCACAAGACCCACACCGAAACAAGACCGTGTCTTGTATGGTCTAAAACATGTCCAGCCAATGAAATCATAAGTGGATCGGATAGAACCGATGTTCCCCGAATCAAACTTTTACGGGTTTACGGGTGTCACCTTTTATTTCAGTTCATTACGTACAAAAGATAAAAGTTAATGGTAAAAGGTTAGTTATTGTACACAAACAATACAAGAAAAAGTGATTTAATAAGTATTCAAAAGTGTAAAATGAATTTTATTGTTACATCTTGTAAATAATATGTAAGTAAAACTTACAAAAACAATTTTAATTTTTTGTTTTATAAGTTTCCACAGGTTTGATGCAAAGCGACTAATTAAAAATGCGTCGCAGCCAACGCGGCACGGCGTGACGTACAATGGCTGGTCGGTGATATTTGTTTACTTGTTAAAATGCGGTGTGGGGTATGTGGTCGGACACGAAGCGGTAATATTAAGCCTACATTTAATTACAACGGTACATTTCAAAACCGAGACACGGCCGTGCTACGGTGCGGGACTTGGTGTGTGGCCAAACCTTAAAACTGTGTTACCCTATTTTTAAAGGTTTATTTTATACTCATGTGTAATTTAAAGCGTAGTATATTTAACTCATATAACTGCAGTTTGATTAAATACAAACCTTTTTGCACCGCATCCCCTACATTTCACCAGGGAAACGCACAGCTACGGGCTCATTGCGGTTATATGTGGCCCGACCATTTTCAGATTGATATAAGTTTTACAATATAATCCTAATTTAATCCGTTTATAGGATAAAAAAACAAATATATTGTTTTTATTTTAAAATAAAATAGCGTTTATATGTTTGTAGGTTTAATTAACACAAGAGACTAGGCAGTTATTTACAATGTTTTGCCTTATACTGACTAAATGTATGTTTTATCCCGTTTTCATCGCAAAAACTTTAGCAAAAAGACTGTTATTTTAAAAAAAATATTATATTGTTCGTGAACACCTTGTATAAAAACACGTTTCGTCATCTTATACCTTTTTAATAACAATCGAACGTAGCTATGGTATGTGGATTACTTTCATTTTCATAGAATACCTTAGTCATATACAGAAATGTAAAAAAAATGGTGAACAGCAAAAAAAATTCACCCAAGAAAATATACTTTTTCTTCATATATGTATATGAGTAAAGGAAACTAGAGGCGCCCATGTTGGCAATATCTTTAGGTAATTTTGCATCGTAGTATCGTAGAGGAGTCCATCAGAATAAAAATAATCCAGAATTTTTGGGTGAATGTTTTTATTACAAGATGTATAAAAAGTTCTAAATAAAGTGAGGATATTATAATTTCCCCCCACTAATCTTTTGAATGGAACAAGATATCAAGGTGAAATAAATTTTGGGTAAAAGGGTGTCACTTAAACTTTCAGCATACAAATATTTTCTGTCACCAGCAACTTTTTAATGGAAAGGAGGTCATTTAACGATACATTGTTTTAGAAAATTGGTAAGAACAGTTAGAAATTTAACTTAAAAAGTGTAAAACAATGATATTGGCTTGGTAGTTTTAAAAACACGGTGGCGTTAAGAAGAGAAATAGGGGCTTTTAGTCCGAGGTGCTACTTGACTCGTCTTTCCATTTGGAAAAAAGTTGCTAGTGCCCCTTGACAGTAGGCCACGTGACCGGATCCATTTTAATGACAAAAAGTAGTTTAATTGACACCCTTTTACCCAAATTTTATCCGACTTCGATATCTTGTTCCATTCAAAAGTTATGAAATAGAGTAATTTTAAAAACCGCACTAACAAATGGGCCGATTTTTAAAAAATAAAACGACAATAAATAGAGAATTAAAAGGCATTTAAAACGAGATGCTACCTGACACCCTTTTATATTTGAAAAAAGTTTCTAGTGCCCCTTCACACTAGACCACGTGACCGGAATCATTTTTATGCCAAAAAGTAGTTTAAGTGACACCCGTTTACCCAAATTTTACCCGATCTTGATATCTTGTCCCATTCAAAAGATAAAGAGGGGAGGACTTTTAATATCCTTACTGTATTATGAGAGCTTTTGAAAACCTTCTGTAAAAATTAAAAGAACTTAAAAAACTGAGGTTAATTATTATTATAACTTACTAAAATAAACCTAACTTTCTACAATTTTATTAACTAAACACATATATTTTTTAAAGTTCGTAACATTATCTTTGCCATATTAATATGACATTCTATTGGCTCCAAAGCAAATTAGCCAATTTTTTGATATTGGGCAATATCTTTATTTTAAACCTTTTTATTTTTAACACGCTTTTATTAGCTTGGGTTGTATCTATCTATCTGTCTATCTATCTATGTAACGGAATCTTTGAGCCTAATTTTTACCAACTTCCAGCTATTCGATTTCTTTGAAACTTTGCACACGTATCAAGGACCCATGACAATGCAATAATCTGCAAACAGTATCCCGTTATCCTGATTAGGATCGCCAGGATAAATAAATTCCTTTATAGATTTTCTGTAGGAGAGTAACCGAGAAAGAGCTAGTGCGCGATCTGCGCATGCATGCAGTTTCGGACGTACTCTCAGCATAAGGCTGACAGAAACTTGTTCGGAGTAGTTGCGTTCTGAAACCCCATGCAACAGTGAAGCTTTAAATGAAATGATTAGATTACGAAATAGTTCGTGAAACATTTCAATATCACATGACCGCAGAAAACTAATTGATATATCGAACTAAAAATGAAAAATAAATAATAGTTTAAAAAAACTAAAAAACACGCTTTTATATGCAACCGAACTAAAAATTAGAAAATAATTTTTCATTACAAAGAGTTTGTCACTTCAGAATAAAAATGTGGGGTGCTATATTGCTTTGTATTTCAAAAAAAAATTATTATAACATTTAATATATTAAGCACCCCACGCTTTTATTCTGAAGTGACAAACTCTTTGTAATGAAAATGATTTTCTAATTTTTAGTTCGGTTGCATATAAAAGCGTGTTTTTTTAGTTTTTTTAAACTATTATTTATTTATTTTATTTATATTTTTAATATTCTTCTTTTTTAAGTGTTTAAGTTAATTTAACAATAAAAAAATAAGGCAACAAAACATTATGTATTAATAACCTTATATTTAAAATGTACACTTCTCTTTAAATTTGGATGGCCATGTTTCCAAAACTAATAAATAGGGATGGATTTATTAAATGTAGTATATTTCGAAAGGTTTTTTAATAGTGATACAATATACAGGATGTTTCATTTTAAGAAAATTACCTGTTTATCTTAAGAGATAATAAAAGTCTGATTACTGATTAGAAAACTACAGACGAAACCCAACAAACTTATAGTTTTTATTTGAATGATAAAAAAATTACGAGGAGTATTAGTTTATAACTTAGTAAATTACCTTAGGGAACTATTTGTGTATTTGTAAGTAAAGAAGACAAGAATACTTACGCAGGATCTCTTGTGTCAGGAATTTCTCTATTACTAGGTAAACTATCACTGGCCTCCTGGTTAAACTTATTTCTAATATAAGGGTCTTCTCCTTTTCTTAAGCCTCCTCTGGATACATAACCGGATTCGTCAAAGTATGTCCACGACAATCTGTTACAAAATAAATTATATAAATATCTATATTACTCAAAAGCAAAAATGAAGAAAATATTATTAAAAATCTAACAACATTTAAACAATAATTATTGTTTTAAATTTATTTTAAAAATTAATAGTGTATAGTAGCATTTATAGAGAATAAACAGAGGTGGTCAATTAAGTGTGCAACAAATGGGAAACTTCTTTTTGCAAGAAAAATTTGGTCCTTATAAAAGTTAGTAAATGGGCTTAAAATTTATTAGCCTTGTAGGTGAGTTAAAAATATTGACAACTGCTTAAAAGTAAAGCGCCCCTATTTTAAACCAACAACAAAATATGAAATTAAAAAATTATTTAGAATCAATAGTTACTCCTAAATATCAAGTCATGGCCGTCTATTTTAATTTTTATCTATTTTCTAGTCACTGTCATAAGAATTTGAAAAAAAACAGTTTTGTTTCCTTGTAGTATAAATGCAGTTATATTTTACATATTTGCTATTATTTGATATTTTATTTAAGTGCAAGATGCTTGTAACTGCTTTAAAACAATATTAAAACATAACAGTAAACATTTGTACTACACAGGGATTTTTTTAATTTTTTGGCCTCATCTTTTATTTTAAATAGATATTTTTAAACATTTTATTATATTTTTAGGAATAGGGGTATTTTACTCTTAAGCAGTTTATTTTTTTTTACCTTCTCTGTACTCTGTATATTCTGTAACTACTATTAAAGTTAATTGTTGCTAATATAGCTTTATATCATGCATCAACTTTTAAAAAGAATATCATTATTTAAAAAATTGCAAATCAAAAACTTTTTTATTTCTTGCACACTTAATGGATCATACTTTAAAGCTAAATTAATTATAATTTTACCAACAATAATTTAGCAATAATTTGTTTTTTTGTCTTGAGACAGTTCGGGAGTGCGTAAATCGTAAATCGTATTCTGATCAACCAAAGTTAGGGAAAGTTTATTAGTACCACAGAAAACCCACTTGGATACTCGGTGGCTTTTTGGAATTTTTACGGTTTCGCGTATGACCAAATATGACACTAAAGAGAAGAAATGAAATTGTTGTATTTGGTAAGAACTTTTTTTTATTCTAAAATGCGTAGAAGAGCGCTTTTGGTACAACATCATAAGTGCTACTTTTTAAGCAGAAATCACAGCTCTGAAGTGCATAAACGAGTCATATAAATACTTTTAAAAATTGTTTCACATTACACAAAAACATATTAAAACTTCAATTAGAACATTCATTTCTTAACGAAGGTTAAAAAAATGTTTTTCTTAATAAAAAAATATATTCGGTGCATTTCAATTACAACGAGCCACCCCTTATGGTCCCGTTATTTGTACACTAATAAAAAAATCCTGAAACATGTAAATGGTAATATTTAGGGGGACACCTTTTCATATCAAAATTTACTTGTCAAGGTTAATCCCTCCTCCAACCAACACAAACGTCAGAAAGTGTAAATGGGAAATGGGGTCAAGTAATTGTCATCATCATCAATCATAAAGGGTTTTTAATTATCTTTTCAACGGACTTTAGTTTTTTAAAATCGGTTCAGTAGTTTCCGAGAAAACATACCCTACATACTTGGTGCCTTTAGCACCTGTAACTTTTTATTTTTTAAAATAATAAAATAAAATTTACTTTGTGGATATATTAACTAAAGGTGCAATATTCTGTCGATTCAGATATTTTTGGTTACTTTCGGTTTAGCCGGAAACAACCTAAATTTTATTATTTAATTTTAATTGAAAACAATATTCTGAATATATTGACACTCAATTTGCAACATTTTGACATAAAACCTGTAATTAGTTTTAGTTTTTAATTTTTAATCTAGAGTGCCATAACTGAAATAAAACATTAATTTTTGGACCAAGTAGTCACGGCAAAATAAATAGTTACATCTATTTCTTCGTGACTCTCCGGGCCAAAATTTACAGTTTTATTTCATTAATGAAACGCTAAATCAAAAATTTTAAATATTTCTAGGTTAAATGTCAAAACGTAGCCAATACAGTGTCATTGTACTTGAAAAGGCATTATCTATTCAAATAAATACAAATATACTGGATGTTCCATTTTAAAGCTCAACTGGAAGGAACAGAAAACAAGTGAATTTATATAATATTGGAAATTTAGGTGATATACCCACACAGAAATCTTTATTTTAATATTTGAAAAAGAAGGTACAGGGGCTAAAGACGCCAGGTATTTAGGATACGGAAACTACTGAACCGATTTTGAAAACTAGAGAGAAAATTTAAAATCCCTTAAGATAAGGTAGGTACCACTTGACCCCTTTTCCATTTAAACTTTTTGACGTTTGTGTTGGTACGGGGAGAGAATTACCCTTAACAAGTAAATTTTGACATAAAAACATGTCCGCCTAAATACAAAAATTGACATGTTTCAGGATTTTTTTAAGTGTACGAATAACGAAGGGGTGGCTGGTTTTAATTGGAATGCATTGTATATATATTTTTTGTAAATAAGCAATATTGCACATTTAAAAGTAATTTTTAATTTTAAATATATTTTCTGTATGACAATTTTTGAAATTAGCAAAAATTTAAGTATTTTACTCATGAGCACATAATTTGATATATGAGGGTTACATTTTAGGTTTTGAACCATGCAGAACTTTTTTAAGAATAACTTTTTTCCGAAAATATAATAATAAAAATATTTCTTATATTATGACGATAACTTACGTAGACACACTGTATTACGCGCCAATTAGGGTCAATCTCAGTTTGAAAAAGTTGTACTCTTATAAGTAACGGATTGTCCAATACACCAGCTTGTAGGACCAACAAATCAAAAAAAAGTAACGGATCAGTATTTTTAGACTTTTTCGTTACAAACTTACACCTATTTAGGTTTTTGACAAGATTTTTAGCAAAACTGGGGATAAGATTGATTGAGGAAAATGATCTCCGATAAAACGGAGAAATTAACTGAGTTGGGCTTAATTTGGTAAAAACTGGAATAACTGACATATGCCAATTTGGAAATATAACTTAAGCTATATAATTATGATAAAAATTATTAATAATAAATAAAAATAATAAACCAGAAACTAAAATTTTATCCTAATACTATTTGTATTATAAATGCAAATATCTAAACCAATTTTAAATTATGTGCAAAATATTAGCAGCCTAATAATAAAGTAAAAGTTGCCAAACGATGATACCGTATTATTTGCTCTAATACATCCTGTGGAATATTTTATAAAAGTGTAAGCAGACTGATCAGATATTACTGACCTACAGCAATCGTTAGCAAAAAGTTGGAATAACACATGGTATAACATACTACAATAAATTATTTTATTACTGTAATCATGTAATATTTTTATTTGTTAAACAAACTGCTGAACAATAAAACAATAAAAATAATATTAATTTACCAATAAATGATACATGCGAAGAATAAAAACTATTTTTAAATGATCAGTGGTTAATAAATACAATAACCCACTAAGAAATAAAATATTTATAGAATTATATTTTATTACTAATTTATAATTTTCGACGTACCTCAAGGCTTAATGTCGTTTTGCATCGTCGCTCAAGACCACGCTCATTACGATGGTTTTGCATTATTTAATTAGGTCATTGATTTTTTAAAAAAGATCCCCCGTCCTTACCTAATCTCTAGCTCTATACGTAATACTGAAAAATTTCTTAAGCATGCCACTAAAAATCGGCTATTAGATTTTAATGAATCTGGGCCAATCAACTTTTATTTGTTTAAGCGCAAAATCATTATGTTCCTGATAAAAACAGAAACAGACCCTTTAGAGACACCCTGTATATAGGTAAATTAAAGTATTTTATTTGTCACTATTTTTTTAATTTTAACTAAAAGTAATCCTTACCTTATATTTATTGTTATAATTTCTGCAATTTATTGCTTTTTTAATAGTTATTCAAGTGATTTAAAGTTACGAGTTTTTTAATTTTTTTTTGTTTTCTTATTATACTCAAATTAGCCTTAAATGTACTAAACACCGGCCAAGGCGGACGCGCTACTTTGAGCGGTGTGTCTTACGCCGAGTTTCCGAATATGCTTCTACCTTCTGCGGTTTTCCAGGCTAAATAAAATCATTGTCAAGCGCATTAAATCGTTTTTATCCTTTTTCTGGTAGGAGGGCAACAAAAAGATATTTACCGATTTCATTGTAGTAAAACATGTCATTGTGCGTAAGCTACTACCTACCAAAAATTAATTAAAAGGTCTTCTTCTCTACTTCACAATCTCATTTATAATGTACCTCACAAATTTTTCAAACTTCCAGGGTGGGGTAATTACCCTCTTTACCCTTTCCATATCTACGCCAATGTTTGTTCATTTACTATTCCTTAGCACACAAACCAAATTTTTATTGAAATCCAGTATTTATTCGCTGATATATTGTCATTTACAAAAAAATACTCAGAATTTTTAATCACTCATAAATTTTTGTAAACTGTTTCTTTTTTCTATGAAGCTACCAAAATGTGTCAATAAATGTAATAAAATGGAATAGTCGATTTTTGGTGGCTCGCTTAAGAACTTTTCACTCATAACAATATCATACCAAACAAAATTACCGAAATACGAAAGTTAAAAGGTTTATAACATTGTAACAGTTACAGAGTGTTCGGAAAATGCGTTAGGAAGTTTTAAGGGGCCATTCTACAATGAAAATAATATTAGTTAGTCCTTTGACTAAATGTCGAAATCTCCTGGTTACCAAGTTACAGGGGTTTAAGGTTCAATTTTTATTTTTGTTTTTACGCCAAATTGCATTTAATTTTTAACCAATCTAGATGGCACTCGGCACTCGGCACTCGAATTAAGCTCTGCAGATACTAAAATTTTAGGATAAAAGTGCTTTTTTTTATACCGCCAGAGAACACTTTACCTGAAATAGAAAATTTATTTACGTCATAACTCTTTATTGGGACAGATCGCAAAGTCAAAGAAGCCATTTTAAAGCGAATCAAAAACACGAAAAATAAAAAAATAATGTACTTCATCAAAGTCAATAAACCCCACTGTTTAGCCACCAATCGACATCAAACTTTTTATCCATTTCAATCCAAATTACCTACGTATTTAACTGAAATCAGCAAATCAAGTGGCCTGGACTTAAATTATGCAAAAATTGACAACTACTGTTATTATAAGTGTATTTATAAATTTTGGCCTCTTCTGCCTTTCCATTTGCTCTTCCGTAACAATAATTCATATCATGGTACTCAACTTAGAATTTCCCCTTTCCTTTTACAGTTCCGTATTTTTTAAACATAAAAAAAACGGAACTCAACAGTAATAGAATTATCACTAGTTATCAAATTTTCCATAATTTGAGACGAGGTTACTTGAGTTGCCGATTCCATTTAAATACGTAGGTATTTTGGTGGGAATGGATGGAATGTTTAATGTCGATTTTTGGCTAAACGGTGGGGTTTATCGACTTTAATAAAGAACACCTTATTTTTTAGGTTTCTCATTGTCTTTAAAATGACGCCCTAGGCTTTGCAATATCTGTCAAAATAAAAGAGGTATGACGTAAATAAATTGTATGTTTCAGGTAAAGTGCTCTCTGGCGGTTAAAAAATAAAATTTTATCTTAAAATTTTAGAATTTGCAGAGTTTAATTTATGTGCCAAAATTCAACTAAATTGGTTAAAAACTAAATGCAATATGGCAAAAAAAACAAAAATTAAAATTTAGTTACCAGGGAAAAAATTGTCAAAGGACTTACTCACATTATTTTTTATTGCAGAATAACCCCTTGAAATTTCCTAACCCATTTTCCGCACACCCTGTATACTTTGTAAGACGAAAAAGTTTAAACACACCTTTTTATGAAAACATAATTCCCATACCCATGTTTATATGAACTTTATTATTTTTAATATTTTTTAAAATTTTCTTAATAACTTTTACAACTAATAAATTGTATATTTAAATCGTCATCCCACTCTCTGAACAACTAAAGGATACAGTCGAGATTTTGTTTTAATTTATAATAAATCTGTATTTAAATGTAAAAAAATACTACAAAATGAACAGGGAGTTTTTTTTGTTTGGGATTATAGGGATATATGCTAAACTAAAAGCAAAAGCGATATTAAAAAGTTAGATACGTGTCCCATTTCCTTTTAGTTTTACTTTTATAGTTCAATCAGATCCACCCTTACTTGATTGCTTTTGAAGACACAGGGTGATTCTCAAAATTCGTTGGTTTCTAAAAGGTATGTCTTATTACTTCGACATTTATGGAAATAGAAAAACTACAAAAAAAATTAGTGAAGTAGCTAAAATAAATATAAATGTTTTAATTTTTAAGATATAACTCAAACTTGCATTTTGCTAAATGGGACACCCTGTAAGAAAATATCCTTAAAATTATTTTTTTTTCTTGCGCTTACAATGATATGTTACACTGAATATTTTGCATTATGGGCCATGGATTAAACCAATATTTTTTTATTTTTTAAAGGGTATGTATTAAATGTATAAAAACAGGGGCGGTCATAGTGGCCATGCCCCCTTGGATGCGACATCCTTTCTATTTTAATGTGTTTCATACATGTCTAATGGCAAATATGGGCATTTATTGAGGGTCCGTCCCCCCAAGGTAGGTTGGTCCGAGGGGTGAGGCTGATGATGGAATTGAAGAGTGAGGAGAGTGATGATTTTTTCAAATACGTGGGAAGGAGGTTTTGTGTAATTTTATAAAAAGAATAAAAGGTGAAAACAATAAAAAGAGGACTTTTGTTTTTTGCTATCTTCACACACTTATAACCAAAATAATAACAACCACAAAAATAGCCTTATTTATAATAGCATCTAAACAATTATCTCAACTACTTAACTTGATTCGTTTTGTAGATATAGAATGTTTTTTTAAATTTTGTCTATTTGGCCAGGCACTTGTAACTTGCTTGATATTAAAGATGAAAAAAAAATATAAATAGAAATCTAGGGATTTTAACGTAGAATTCAGTGGCGTGTCTATATTTTTTCCATTGACTTTTATTTAAAACTTATAACACGAAGTTGTTTTTTTTTAATGGAACACCTTGTATATTTTATCACCAATATAAAGGTCTCCTTAAAAGCTGTAAAAATATACAACATTTGATGTATTTTATTTGTCAGGAATACGATAATAAAATGGCATTTTAAAAATAAAACACCCTGTATATTTTATTACCATTAAAAATATATTTTAAAGTCCTTTTAGGAATTCACCACATTTAAAATGATTTCCTCTAACAGTTTTGGAAATATTAGCTTCCAAACCTTAATGCGAATATCTACTATAGTATTTAAGATTTATATGGTCATATTTCCAAAACTATTAAGGGTAAATATATCGAATGTGGCACTTTAAACCTCTTTGAAAATCTTTGTGTTATAACTTAAAATTTAATAAAATGGGAAAATCATAGGTACGACACTGAATTCTACTTAAAAATCCCTAAAAACTTTTCTATTTACAATTTTTTTCTATCTCTAATATCAAGCGAATTACAAGAGACTGGCCAAATTGATAAAATTTTGAAAACACTCTGTATTTTTAAAACGAATCAAGTTAGCCATGATTTACTTTCACTACTAAATTTGTTTCAAAAATCGAAATCGGAGATTGCGCAATCAGATTTTTTCTATCTGTTTTGATTTTCGCTATACCCTGCAAACTCAACGAAAAGGCGCCACACTGTACAATGGTATAACTATGTATACAGTTTTTTTATAACGTACCTTCCGTCGGTGGTTTCCATATGTTGTAAAGCCATTGGAAAGCCGGGATCAACTGACAATTCTTCATGGTTATTGGTATTGTATGCTGGAACAGATGGACTTAAATTTTCTACAGGAAGGAATTCTTCTTTCAGTCTCAAAGCTCGATTTTCAGTCTAAAAAAATATTGTAAAAAAAATCATTTTGAAAGTAGATTTTAAATAAAAATTGGGTATTTTGGTATTTTTATCTATATTACGTACTCTAAAATCTAATTATTACCGTGTGGCTTGCCGGTATTAAAAAGTTAACTTTAGCCAATTAGTATACTTGTTTTTTATGAACTAAATGTACTTTAGAAACTATTTTACGACGCGGTCTTACACTTCTTTATGGAGTTTTTACTCTTTACAATATATTTAAAGAAATTATTTTTTTAATAAAATGGACTTATAGAATCTAAAACTTTTTACCGAATTTAAACAAGTTTGATGTTATTTAGGTCAGAGTAAATATGGTCAACATATTAAAACTTTATCCTTCACACATTATTAAATATATTTACCTTGAATTGTACATCAATAAATATAAGGCGCCCACTTGGGTTTAAATTTTAAATGAAAAACGTCTAGTTAAATTATGGCAGACAGAATGTGTATTTATCATGTATCTAGCTAGATTCTTATGGGATAAAAGTCGTTTCCGCTTCTCTTTATAATTTTCAATCGTATTTAAACGACCTACATTCTCCAACTAACTTATCTCTATTAATAGAGAGAGAGAGAGAGAGATTTATATGGTATTAGATGTTTTTACCGAGTAATCTAAGGTGCGTCCAGATTTGAACCAGGTCCCAACCGTACCCCGTCGCGAACCACTACTACAGCCCCGTCTAGATTTGTATCCAACAACCTGCAACCAGTGTTGTTGACCTGGCCCGGAGGGATAATCTTCCCCCCCCCCCCGAGCAAAAAAAAATCACCCGGAGAAATTTAACAAATTAAATTTGGAATCATGGATCAAATCATAGGAATGAATGTAATTTCAAAGTAGTTGTTTGTTTGGTTTTGTTTGGTTTTGAAACGTGAGAACTCTTATTTTTGCACTTGTCCCAATCCACAAGCTGTGGACGAAATAGTGTCTGCAGCTCGAGGTTCGCCCCGATCTACAGATTGTGGATTGGCGCGAACCTCAAGCTGCGAGGTTTTTGCCCTAATTCACAATCTCTGGATCGGGGCGAACCTCGATCTGCGACACTTATCTGATCGGCGACGGCGCACAGTGGAATGGCCCAATGCAAAGTGGGAGGCATAGGAAATAAAATCAATTTTATATTTTTATAGTTTAGCATCCAAAGGTCTCTAAAAAGTTCCATTTTAATATCATTTTAATATAGTTTGGCGAAATAAGTATTTTTAACCATTTCTTTTAGCTAAATGGGCACTCTATATGAATATAAATATATTGTTTTTAATAAGAAACCTGTTCTTAAAAAAAATTAAAAAGAAATACTTTTTCTTTTTTAATGTGCCCCTATTTTTTTCTAAGTAATTATTATATCCTTGGAACTATTTGAGTTCCTTTCTACATAAACAAATTTTCATGTTTTTTTTTGTGGTTTAATTATGGATGGTGGAGGGGAGGATAACCATCTTTTATGGCGGACAAGTTGAAAAAGTGGCCATCGGAATGTAGCAAGTTGGGATGGCGCCACAGTAGCCAGTGGAGGGATTTTGGTATTTCTTTTCCTTTTTTATTTTGTATCTATCTGTCCTTTTTCATTTTGTATCTCACTCTAATAATTCATGCTCATTGGTTGAAAAATCTCCTCTGGCTACTGTGGCGCCACCTTAAGTTGCTTCTTTCGACGGACACTTTTAAAACATTCAGATGGTTATCCTCCCTCCACCATCCATAAGTTTAATTTAAAAAAATTAAAAAACATGTAAAAATACATCAACAAAGTTGCAGTACTATACCAAACACGAAAACATAATTTTTATTTGCTACTTTTTGCTACATAGATATCTATAAAAAAACAAATGCTGAGAGTAAACGCAAAACGCCCATTTTTTAATGCTTTATTACTACAGTTAAAGTGTGGCTGTTAAGTATATTTATAGGGTTCTTTTATACTGTTTATTTTTTTAATTTTTAAAACATATATAGAGTTTTTAAAGAAACTGTTTTAAGGTAAGATATAATTTATAATAACTTTAATATTGTATTTAGGGTAACTTTATTTTATTTTAAGAATATTGATATGGATTTAATTCAAACAAATCACGACTTTTCCTTAATATTAAAAGAAGCAAAAATAAGTTTTAAAAATGGTTTATTAGCTGTTAAAAAGTAAAAAAGAATACCGCTAACCGAAACGTTGTATAAATTAACAAAAAACAAATATGATCAAAGCCCAAAAACTAGTGTTTCGTTGATTTGATGTTTAGTATCTGCATTCGATAGTTTTCCTTTTGTATTTTTTTAACTTTTTAGTAATACTTTCAAAATATTGTGGGTAATAGAGGTTCTGTAGGTATTATTTTTAAGAATTTTATATGTTAAACAAGCGACAGAGTACTGCCAATATAATAGTATGCGTTTTCTTTAACCTTAGTAAATAAAACATATTAATTAATTAAAATAGACACCTCCTGTATATCTGGTGCATAATTAAATGTAAACACATATTTGTTTTACAAATTACCAAAATACAAAAACATGCTTTATTTAATATTTAATGTTTCTTATAAATTTGTATTATACCTACATTGATGAGTTTATGTTTGTAATTTAATTTGTTGTTAATACCATTTTTGTAATAATATTATTTTCTTTCTAAAATTATTTAACCTTTTGATTTATTTTAAATTAGAACAATGTTTACTGTCACTTTTACCTAAAAATTAAATATAATTAAAAACATATCCATAAATTTCTGAATGTCTCTGCGCCTTCATATAGTCGTTCCACTCCACTGTACGGTGTTCCCTCCGACGTAAAGATATGTAGGGTTGCAGGTCGTTGTATACAAATCTGGACGGGGCTATCGAAAGTGGTATTCTTTTGAATTTTTTTTTCTAATTTCGCTAAGTTTTTTCACTTGCAAGAAAATATGACAATTTGATCCCGTGACAGATTCTATTTGAAATATTAATAAACATTCAGAATGAAGTAAGGCACATAATTTTTAAAAGAATGTTATCAGTTTCACTTCCATTCACTGATTATGTCTTGAAAAAATACCACCGTAGTAGTGGTTCACGACGAGGTACGGTTGCAGGTCGTGATTCAAATATGGATGCGAATGAATACATTCTGCGCATAGGACGTAGACCTTAAATTTTGTTTTTAGGCGATATAAGTTTATGTTCTTACAAAGTAAAGGTTACTGAAAAGTGTCTTTGTTACCATGTATTTTGAATTGGAAAAATATTTAACTAGCCACTAGTTTTTGTAAGAAGGGGGGCTTAAGTTCCTGTTTATAAAGTATATTTGCCGAAAAACACTAATACACTTTAAATGTTCAATAATTTTGCAAAAGTTCTAAAAGGGAACCATATTAAGGAGTTCTTAGTAGTATGCGTCATATTAAAAAATATTTCATTATACAAAGCACTATAAAAGCTATTTAAGAAAAACCGATTATCAGCGGGGTGCTTTAAGGGTACATATCTCAGTAAAGAGAGGCTTTAAAAGAAAGTTTATAGAAACTTGTCATACTATTGTCATGTGTTTAATATAAATCCAAAAGATTACCCACATATTCCCGGACACCCTGTATTTACTTACAAAAATATTTTGAAATTGGCATGCCAAAATGAGGCAACAATTCCATATTCACGATTATTACTTAATGCTCAACTGTTTGCAACGCATCAATATTTAATTCAGATAATGGATCTGAACTTTCGCCTACAAAGATAATATTGCTCACCTAAACATGATCCTTTCACTATTTGTAAATTACAACCCTACTTGCCAAGTTTAATGCGATCCCGGATGTGCAAAACAATAGGCAGTGTTGCTATGAATTTTCTGTAGTTATTCTTTGATTTAACAATAATATAGCCTTAATTAGTTAGAAGAGAATTAATCATCAAATAAATAAATTTACACTTTCACTCGAATTAAAGTTTCCATACATCGAAACTTAAAACACATTCACATAGTCCTTACTTAAAGCTGCAAATTTTTTTGACATTGAAAGGAGAAAGGTCATTTCAATTTACTTGTTCTTAAATAATACGATTTGAGGCATTTTATTTAAAAAACAATTAACAAAAGGTTCTTCTAAATTTTTAAAATGACAGATTTAAAAACATGTATGTAAAAGTATTAATTTTTGTTTTGTCAAAGAAACAAAAAGATTGACCAACATTTAAGAAGGGTAAGATCTACAGACAACTATACTAACCGAAGCAAATAACAGAGATAAAGAACTTCCCAAAAACCTATTGCTAGAAACAAAATGGCTACAAACTAACACCTTAAAGTAGAGCCTAATAGGAAACCTATTAATCCATCCATCTCAAAATAAAACTTGCATTTTTCCCTTTGTTGAAATAACCGCATGAATAAAATCATAGTTAAGCATGTTCTACATAGTCTAAGATCCTGATGAAATAATTTTTTTTAACAATAAAAGTTATTAATAAATAAATTCCCGGGGGTTGGCAAATCAAATTCTGGGCTGATATATTGTAATTAAAAATTTTATAATTTAGGTCTTGCCAACCAGGTGTAAACAGGTAACTCGTAATTCGTAACTTAAGGGTTTGTATTCACTGTCATTTATTTTTTTAAAAATCAAACACGTAAATAAAGTTTCTGTTTCTTATGAATTCAATGGTATATATATATTTTATCAGAAAAAGGGATAAGTGGTCAATTTATATAGCCGGATCTTGTACTATTAGTAATTTTTTGACTGAAGTTAGGTAGGATTAAAATAGTGTGATTCTGACGAAACGTCCCCAAAAGTACATAAATACAGTAGTTTCAGACTAGTGTAATAAAACGTAAAGTTGTAAATAAAATTAAATAAAAATGTGGTATGCTCAGCGACTGAAAACCCGCAATAAAGAAATTAGCTTCAATTTTGTAAAAAAAAATTGCGCACAAGAAATACAATTATTATATTCTTTATTCAAGTTAATCATTTCCAATTTATTTGAGGAAATAATTTTAAATTTAATTCCTTAAAACAATTTGCGATATCACCGCGGATAACTTTTATTAAGAAACAATAAAAAGAATATAATTTTCTACTTTCTCGATAATGGCGAACTCAGGATGTCATGCATTAAATTTGTTTGTATACTCCAAATATAGACAGATATAATGTGGTAATGTGCGTAATAGAAAACTGCTTTAATACCTGATGCATTAAGAGAGGAAGCCATAAGTTTAATGATGTAGGAAATAACATTGACTGTTTATGTTTACAATAAACGTAATATAATTTTAAATTGTCTTGGTCAAATATCATGTATTCTAAAATTCAGGATTAAGCAATTTAAACTATTTGATTTTAATTAAAATTTTTATCGCTGATTTAAATAAGAAAACCCTTTTAATTAATCATCGTTGGACCCTTAAGGTTAGCAAAACCTCTTCTAAAAACATAATTAGTACATATCATTTCACTTTAACTTCTATAGTTTTATAATTGAAGGGTTTTTGCAAAAACAACCAATATAATTTTTTTCGAATTTTGTGCTGTTCGCACCATCCTATGTACAAATTCTGTTGTCAAATCCTGACCAACTATTGTAACGATAACTGCCATAGTCAGCCAAATAATGCGACTGGAATATTGCGTAGTTTCGCAAAACCAACCAAGTTTTTTTCCAATTTACAACAAACCAATGTTTTTCAAAGAGCTTAGAGCTTAACTGTTGTACAAAAATCCAATACCTGCCAACAATGTAAAAATTAAAAATGCCTTGGCTCTGTTAGCCTTCCTTCAAAAACCAAGTAGCGTGGCCGAATAAAAATTTCAAGTTGCTGAAGCTGACAATGACATCAATTTGGATCAGGATAATAATATGGCTGTGAATAATATAGAATGGTTCTTTTGACGAATTTTTAAGTATATTTGTATATTTAATAAAATTTTAAATAAAATTGTAGTACATTTTATTTTGAAGTTTAAGCAAAAACAGCTTTTTTTCCTAATTTCCAAAAAAAAACGAATGCTTATAGAACCTTCAAATATATCTCTAAATGCTCGAAATGCAGATACATTTACGAATATACAGGGTGTCCAAGATAAGGATCCTACTTAGCTTAGGTTAAATTAGGAGAAAGTTGAGTTTTTAAAGCTTATTTGCATGCCGTTTAAAAACTTGAAAAATTTTCATGGCCTGCTGAGATATTTGGCAAAAACGAAAATTTGACTATATCGATTTTATGTTTTTCTGACTTTATTTGAAGAGATATGAAGAAACTAATAACACTTTTTCATTTGCACTTTTTAGCTACTACATGACGGTATTTTTAGATTTTATACCTGACTTTTCGTTTTTCAAGAAACCATCATCAACTTTATTTTTGTATATGGCTCGAAAAAAAGTACCTCCTGTATCTGATCCCATTTTTTATTACAAATTCAACGATGTATCACATGTCATATTTAAATTTTTAGTTAAAAGAAAATAGCATTGCAAGTAGTCCTTGCAAACAAATGCTTGGACGTTAATACCTCTTACCGTATCTGCAACATAATTAATTATTATTATAAAATAGTATTTGTCGTTATTACCCTGTTTGTCGAATTGTTGTTTTTAGAGCAATTGTTTTTATTGTTACTGTTGTCTTTATACGCAATACGCATTACTAGGCTCAACAAAATCCGCGTGTTAGGATAATATGGAAACATGAAGAACGTTTTGGGTTTAATATGTGGTGTGGAATTTCAGGAACTAAAATACCAGGTCCATGTATTTACCATAATTCATTAACTGCAGAAATGATAACTTCATTTATTTTTGCAGCACAAAATGTAGCATGTTAGCATGTCAAACTTAACTTCATGGCTATAATGGCCATCCTGCATATTCGACCGTAATAATACAATAAGATTTAGCTATTTACCAATAAACAATAATAGAGACAACAGTAACAATAAGAACAATTGCCCTAAAAACAACAACTCGACAAGCAGGGTAATAAGGACAAATACTATTTTATAATGATATTAAATTATGTTACAGATACGGTAACAGGTATAACAACATTAACAGGTATAAACAAGGCATTTGTTTGCAAGGCCTACTTAAAAATAACTTTAAAAAAGTAGAAAAAATGCAATTTTTTTTTAACTAAAAATTTAAATATGATATGTGATACATCGTTGAATTTGTAATAAAAAATGGGATCAGATACATGAGGGGTACTTTTTTTCGAGCCATATAAAAAAATAAAGTTGATGATGGTTTCTTGAAAACGAAACGTCGGGTATAAAATCTAAAAATACCATCATGTAGTAGCTAAAAAGTGCCAATGAAAAGTGTTATTAGTTTCTTTATATGTCTTCAAATAAAGTCAGAAAAAATAAAATCGATATAGTCAAATTATCGTTTTTGCCAAATATCTCAGCAGGCCATGGAAATTTTTTAAGTTTTTAAACGGCATGTAAATAAGCTTTACAAAACACAACTTTTCCTAATTTAACCTAAGCTGTATCTCCAATAGGTACTGAGATTTCCATGCTTAGGATCCTTATCTTGGACACACTGTATTACGAAAATATATTTAGAATTAGTCATATAGGTTTGATATATATTTTTAAATTTCCTAAAAATATTGAAAATTTAACAATGGCTGTTTTAAAAAAAACCCTTTAATTATTAGAAGTAATGGAATATTTTTATACATTTCTTTTAAAAATAGCATTTAACTCTTAGTTGTTCTTTACATCAGTCCGATTAAATTATGTTTTACTTATATCATAAATTTCTAAAAATTATATTTATTTAGTGCTTGAAGAAAAGGTGGATAAGCTTTTGTAGCGGACTAAAAATAGGGCTAGTTGCTAAAAGAAAGCTTTTGAAACAATTTTGCGGTTAAATGATTTTCTTTGAATGCACCAGTGTCTAACTTTTCTTCTATAGAGCTTCTGAAAACTGAAATTTTTAAAGCATATTATCTGCTACAAATGGTGTAATGATACGGTTGTATTTAAAATTATATGTTCTTTCAGTTAAATTATTTTTTTTTATTTTTTCATTGTTTCACATAAAAATGCACATTTAACTTCAATAATTATTTTATAAATTAATTTTAAACCTTCGATCAGTCACCAACAGACCTGTTAACAGTGTGCCTAAAAGGCACACCAAACAGATATAGAGCCCTGGAAAACCGATCATATTAATCTTGGTGATACATTTCTTCCGAATGTTATATATCCCCATAAAATGAATTTTAGGACTTTTTGTTAATGTTGGATGAATTTTTACGGTAAAGCTATATGATCGAATTATCCTTGAATATATAATATTAGAGACTGATGAAAGCCTTAGCTTATATAAATACAACCAGACTACGTACATGCATGCTTTAAGTGGCGCCTATTTATAAGTCTACTTTTTGTCGACGTTCCTGAAAGTTCTCAGTGCCAAATAGTTATTTTAGTTAAAAAAAAAAAAGAAGAAAAAGGAACTTTAGTGTTTTACTTTACATTATTCTTCTTAACGTTATGCTAATAATAACTTAATTTGATAATAAGTGATCTTACTTTTGCCTGTCTTACTAACGTACAAAATACAGGTGAGGCTAAATAACATAACATTTAGGCAATGTGAGAAAAGACACATTCTAACTAAATCCCGGCATGTAAACATTTGTGACTAATACTGCTTGTTTTGTTATTCTATTACTCGCCGATGTAACAAAACTGCTTGCTCAAGCAGCATACAGGGTGTTTCCCAACTTATTCGACAAACTTTAAGGGCTAAAATTAGGGGAGGCATCCTATGCACCAAAAGACATTTTTTGGCATACAAGAATAAAAATTACCAGTGTCGTTTATAAGGGGTTTAGGGTAAATATTTCTTAAGAAAAAAATGGTACGCCACTGCATTTTTCTAAAATAAAAATATTTTTTAAAATGCCCATTTAGTTTGACACAAATTTGATCTTCCGACCTTTTTTCATTTGATGCACGGTTTTTGCGTAAATGAATAAAAACCATTTCTCGGCAGGGTCATTTCGTATGGACACAAATTATCAGGATAATTTGTGGTATGGATAATATCAAATTCTACAGTGAAAAGTTACACAATATTTATTCTTTAATTAGATAGGGATTTGACCATGACGAGAAATGGTTTTATTATTAAAAAGTCAAGGAATCAAATTTGTGTCAAACTAAGTGGGCATTTTAAAAAATGTTTTTATTTTTAAAAAATAGTGGCGTACCATTTTTACTTAAAATATTTACCTTAAACCTCTCATGAACGACAACGGTAATTTTTTTCTTTTATGCCAAAAAATGTCGTTTAAGTGCATAGTAGGCGTCTCCAAAATTTTTTTTTAATATCTTAATTGGTATAAAAGTTTTTATAGAAAAACACATTTTTTTAAAATTTTTAACACCCTGTAGTTCAAAAACTAAGACGTTTAGGACATATTTAATATAAAGTTTTTTTCATATTTTTTAATTGTAGAATCAGCTCTTAAAGTTTGTCGGATAAGTTGTGAATCACGTCTGTATAATCACGTGCTTTTAATGGTAAAAACATAAAATTATAACCATCAAAAACTGCCCAACATAGAAATATGATGCAAAGAAAAAAACATTTAAACATGGTTCTACCAATGATGCAAATGTAGTTTCTTTTTCTTTGATATTCAATTTAAATATATTTTTGTTAATTCACTAGATATACTAAATAAAAATTCAGTAATTGGTAATGTGTAAAAAATGTGTGAAGGCAATTGGACCATAATATGAATACAACAAAGCAGGAACTGGAGCACATCTAATAAATATTTATTTAAATTCGGTCTAGTGGGCATGATATCAATATACATATGGGTGTTATATTAAACGTAATGTCAGTTTTATATTTTTTTTAGTTTAGTCACGCTGGAAGAATGGTAAGAAAAACAATGATAGTTTTTAGGAACTACCATACTCATTGGTATTAGAATATAATTTACACTGGTCACCTATTTATTGATCTAAAAACGGCCAAAAAAACAGACATCGACGAAAACATTATCAGTGGCGTAGCTAGGTGTAGGCAGTGTGGGCGGTCGCCTACGGCATCGGTCCTAAAGGGCCTGTAGATACTGTGATCTTACATCTTTAGCCAAAATAAACAATAGTATGCGTGACACAAATAATAAACCTGGTATCTTTTATTTCTTAATTAAAGATTTTTTGATTGTCAGACTTTGCTTCCGTATAAAATAATTGATCTTTATAAACAAAGGGGGCCTCGCTAATACAACTTTGCCTATACGCCTGTATTTTGTCACCCTACGCCACTGCATATTACCTTAATAAGAAATAAAACATAACTAAGAATAACATGGACGTAGCCAAGTGGGAGCAAGGGTGGTGGCAGCCTATCAGAAATTTTTAATTATTTATGAATTATACCGAGTGACATACTTGATGTTATTTCCCCCAACTTTTTTATTTTTACAGCCTACTTAGCAAAAAAATATATTCAAAACAGAAATAATGGCAAAACTTGTTTTTTTATATTTTCTGGCCGCCATTTTAAAAAGAATTACCTTGTATGATACATCATTGTGAAGGGAATTTTATAAAAAAATAGAAATATAGAAAGAAAAGTAGATACTTGTAATTGAAAAGAAGAAAGTTTATAACACTTCCGGTTAACCCGGAAGCGATTTTAAGGTCATGATAATGACAAATAATGGTAATTTATTCTATAATCATGCTGTAAAATTTTTATGAATCTCTCTTAAAAACTACAAAAATTTATGGGTAACAACATCCTGTGTCACCCGATATACACAAATAATTTCCAAAAGTTCTATTCTTTTAACAAAATGTTTATGCTATTATTAGTTTTACCTTGTCTGCCAGTTGTACAGGGGCGCAATTAGGAGGTGGAGGTTGAAAACTTGACTTCCCCTCAAGACGTCGATTTGACCACCAAAATTGTTAATTTAAAATACAGTGCATTCCAATTAGAACGAGCCATTCCCCATAATTTGGATATTTGTACACTTATAAAAAATCCTAAAATACGTAAATTTTTATTTTTAGGGGGACATATGTGTGGCAGAATTTACTTGTCTAGGGTTATCTCCTCCCCCACCAACACAAACGCTAAAAGTTTAGATGGAAAAGGGGTCAAGTGGTACATCATTTTAAAGCTTCTGACGAGTACTTTATAACCCTAAAATATAAAGTCAATATCTTTGCATACTACAAAATAGCGGTACTTTAAAAATTACCCAAATACCTGATTGGGATAGCCATATTTCGAAACTAATAAAGTAAGATGTACTTAATGTGATATTTTCTTAAAGCTCTTTTAAAGATCACTTTATTGGTAACATATTATACAGGGTGCTTCATTAAAAAAATATACACTTTTTATCCTACCCTGTATATTATCACCAGTATAACTATTAAAAGATTTTTAAATGAGCTTAAAGAAAATACCACATTAGAAACATCTAACTTTATTAGTTTCCGGAATACGGCCATCCCAATTAGGTATTTGGGTAATATTTAAAGTTCCGCCTTTTGTAGTAGGTGAAGATATTGACTTTATATTCTAGGGTGTAAATGTACTCGTCAGGAGCTTTAAAATAATGTACCACTTAACCTCCTTTCCCATTTAAACTTTTTGACGTTTGTGTTGGTGAGGGAGGGGATAACCCTAGACAAGTAAATTCTGTCACACATAAGTCCCCCTAAAAATAAAGATTGACGTGTTTCAAGATTTTTTATAAGTATACAAATAACGAAGTTATTAAGGCTGGCTCGTTTTAACTGGAATGCACTGTATATTAATGTTTTTAGCATGGAAGTTCATGCATTAGAAACCCGCCCTCTCCCTCTACCAAAAACCGCCATCTTGTTGTGTTTGTGGTCTAGAAGAAAATCCTGGCTAGGCTTTTTAAAATTATGTGGTAGGTAAAGTGTATCGGGTAGCTATAGATGGGCCCATATTTAATTCATTCTGAAAGCGATGCCGCCAGGTACACAAAAAATGATAAAGTAAATAAACCTTTTCGAATGCACATAGCCTCGGACAGAGCCTGATTACATATTTTTGGATAAATATTAAAAAATGCATTGCTAAAACACGTATCAGCTACTTACAAAACATTCTCTTATGTCACCTCTGCCTACTATAAAACCGGTGGCACGTGGCGTGGTACAAGAAACTCGTCGGGTTAAATATTTTTGCTGACATAAATCATTGTTTACAAAAGGGTTTCTTTACTTTATCATCACAGCGTATGGTATTAAAAATATACCTTTATTAAAAAAAAATTTACCCTATGTATTACACATAGCAATAGCACAAAAACCATAACGTCTTTAAATGAAGATAAAGATAAAAGTTTTTCCAGTAGTGAAGATAATAAAAGTCCTCCATTCTCTTTTTGTCTCTTAAATGGGAGAAGATATCGAGATCTGGCAAAATGTATGTAAAATGGTGTTACTTAAATTACTTTTTAGCATAAAAATAATTTCGATCACGTGCCAAGGGCAAAAATAAAGCAGCGTTAAGGAAAGAATTGAAGGAACTTTAGAACGAGGTGCTACCCGACCCCTTATTTCATTAAAAAAGGCACTGGCAAAACGAGGGTCGGCGGTTTGGCTCGATTATAAGAAGAAAACCGCAGTCCGGCTGTTTTATCTATTTACATATATTAAAACCGCCGAAAATCCGAAAATGTTAATTAATTTGCTATTACCGGCGGTTTATTCTAATTTTATCGATAGATGCTGCCGTCTGGCGGCTTTGTTAATTAAAACTATTAAAAACCGCCGAATAAGAGTTAAAGTCAACCTAACTTTTATGATTATTTGTTTAATTTTTTAATATTATTTTTATTATTGATTACTAAACAAAATTAAAACTGAGAGACAAGCTTGACACCTACGAATATTTTGTCGAAGCTATCCATAAGTTAAAAAATATGTATGTACAATGTACAGCCAAGATTGTTTTAACGACAAGAAAAAAAACTGATCTTTTCATAAAACTAAAACTAAAGTATTGTTTATTAATATATTCAGGGTGGAACAAATTTAAAAGTTCTCAGGAAAAGAAAAAAGTTACAAAATAAATAATTTATAAACAGGGCTTATTTCTTAAATCATAATATCAAGGTTTAAAAATGTATTTTAAGTTGTCCCATAGCTACAGGTTTACGAGTGTTGACCTGTAAGCCACGCAGGTTCCGAGTTCGATTCCAGATAAGTAAATAACTATTTTTTTCTTTTTATATTTTTTACTTGATAATTTTTTATACATATTTTCTTATTTTTATTTTTTATTGTTCATAATTTAATTTTCAGACAAATAATTTTCCACTATTTTTTACAATTTTAAGTTATATCTAATTGGTGATTCTAATGCTGACGATGACGTCCTGATAAGTTATTTGCCCTTCCTATCTGACAATATTTATTAAAAGTTTTTTTGGTGTTTTAAATTATTGGTCCTATGTGACGAAATAGTTTTGTAATGTGTCTTTTTTAATTATAGACCCTTAATAAAGTGGCAATCCAGCCACAAAACGTTTGGATAAATACAAAAGTGGTTTTATTTGCCAGTCTTCATCCCGCTTTAATACTCTAATTTGTTTTTCCAAAGGGTGCTATTAACCAAACCACAATATCACACAATAAAACTAGAAGAAAAATGAACTTACGGCACAGCAAAATAAATAATTATTAAGGTTAGATTAACTTTAAGTATTTTTTGGCGGTTTTCAATAGTTTTTATAAGCAAAACCATCAGACGGCGGCTTCTATCAATAAAATAAGTGAAAACTGTCGGTAATAAAAAAATTAATTATAATTTTCGAGGGTTTTCATATACGTAGATATAAAAAACCGCCTGACGGCGGTTTTCTTCTTATAATTGAGCAAAACCGCCGGAGGTCCTTTAACAAGTGCCTTAAAAAAGTTGGAGGAAGGTCTTTAATACTGGTTTGTAAAATAAATCTTAAACAATATTATAATCATACAACATAAATCTTAATTACAAATAGGTTGCATCCGAAATAGTTTAAATATAGCTCCAAATAAACGCATCTATATATACCTTTCATGAGCTAATTGGCATCCATCATTTTTAATTAAAAATGCTCGTCAAGTAAAAGGAGAACATCTTCATATCATCAAAGGCTTAAATCTTAATACTAACGTGACGTAATGTTTCGTAAAGAAATGTGTTACTACTAAATTTATTTAGTATGAAGGACGCAAGATAAACTTTACTCGAGAGAATGTCGACTATTAAAATTTAAATGAAAGGAGAATCTTAATGACTTAAATTAGAACAAAATAATGGTATAATTTTATTTTTAGATGGTCCGGTTTTCTTTTAATTCATTTTTGGATCCACACTTCTTGTTTTTGCTTAAACATAGTACATACAGTGTGGTCCGTTAAGTGTGTAACAAATGAAAAACTTTTTATTTGAAATTTGTCAGAAAATGTTATTCTTCATAAAAGTTGGTGCATGGTCTCAAACTCTATAAGCAGTAGTTAGTTTTATTAAAAGTTCTATGGTATACAGGGTAGGTCAAAAGATTAATTAATATTTCTAAAAATACAAATAAATGGTAACTAAAGAAGTTATTTAAAATTAAAAGTTAAGCCTAAATATCAAATCATAGTCTCCTATTCAAATTTTTATAATTTGGTCATGACTTGGTATTTGGGCATAATTTCTGATTCTAAATAAGTACTCAATTTAAGATTTTGTTGTCTTTTTAAAAATAAGCATACTTTACTCCTAGACAGTTTTTGCTATTTTTGACATTCTCTGTATAACATTTAACTTTTATTAAAACTAACTAGTGCTAATACAGTTTTGGACCATGAACCAACTTTTATGAAGAATAAATTTTTTTGATCACACTGTATATTATTTTTGCATGCATTGCATGCAGTCAGATTTTCTGGTATTAAATAATACAAAACTACATTTGTCCAGTGTGGTCCATTAAGTTTAAAACAAATGGAAAACTTTTTATTTGCAATTTAGTAGTAGGTCAAAAGAACTAAAAAGTGATTAGGATTAAAGTTTCTTTATCTGAAATAGCACAACAAAATCCCTAATATAAAAGTTATTTAAAATTAAAAACTATGCTTTAATACCAAGGTATGGCCTTCTATTCAGATTTTTAAATTTCTTGGAATTTTGTTTCAAAATTCTATAAAAGCGTAGAACAGATAATTCAAACCTAAAAAATATAAAAAAATATCGGGCCGAGATGTGGTTTTTGGATGTTACTTTTTATTCTTTATCACTTTTTTACCTTTTTGTCATATTTATTAATACGTTATCTACGGGGAAGTTTACTCTTAAGCAGTTTTTAATGTTTTTGACTTACAATGTATACCATTAAACTCTTTTATTAAAAGTAAGTACTGCTAAATAGGGCCGGATTAACTCTTTGGGGGCCCTAGGCTGGACTTGTTGGGGCTCCTATTTTATCCCACGGTGCACTAGGCTTCAGAAAAAAGCCCATTTAAGAGCAAGAACAAAAAAGCTTTCCCTGTCTGGCGCCTATTTTATCTTCTCAAATAACATTGCTTTAAAAAATTAAAACCTTTGTCTGGCGCTCTAGGCTGTAGCCTAGTGGGTAATACGGCACTGCTGCTAGTTTAATTTAAGACCATGCACTAACTTTCGTAAAGAATACCATTTTCTGAGAAATTGCAAATAAAAAAGTTTACCCTTTGTTGCACATTTAATGTACCGCACGGTATAATTAGATAATTTATTAGTTTTTGATTTTCAACTGTCTATCTTTTGGCCTAGTCCCTGGGCCAGTTATAAAATGGACTTCATGACAAGAACACTTTTAAATCCTTTTAGGGGTTTTCTTTTGACGAGCCTACTAAGAATATTTATACCACCATATAGAAAACGGCGCTTTTACCCAGCCTGTCAGTGTTAAACGTCTCGGATGTTGGACTTAATAAATATTGTGCCAAAAATCGTAAGGGTTACAGTCACGAAACCCGCCTAGTCCAATACCCGAAACATGTGTTTGAGCCTTATGGTTTCGTGACTCCAACCCATACGATTTTTGGCATAATGTTTAAAAATTGCATGTTAAACATTGTGGTAAATTTGTTTGACAAAAAAGTGACGCGTTCGCCCAGTCCGACACCCACATTTGACATTTACAGGCTGGGTTAAAGCGCCGCTTCCATATATGGCGGTATGAATATTGGTGGTAGACTCATCAAAAAGAAAACCCCGAAAAAGGGTTTAAAAGTGTTCTCATCATGAATTTCATTTTATTACTGGCCCAGGAACTAACCATGTTATCGACTTTTATACAAAAAATGCATCGATAAATCTTTGTCCATAGTTTTTTTGATATCGAAAACACTAAAATGCTAATTCTCGCATGGGTATGTGTATATTTATATGTATTACGCACCAAATTTTAAATGATTGCACTAGTAGTTTGTTTTTTAATTTATAATACAAAAATTTCTGCTTACTGATTAATACTATTAAAATAATATTAATATTAAATAATGTCTTCTATGACCTTTTTCTATACTTTCATTTTTTACATACTTTTTCCAATTTTTTTCTGAACAAGCTAAGTGCATAAAAAGAATTATTTTAATTCTTTTCTTATAGCTTTGTGCTTACTGACTTTCCATTTGAAAAAAGTTGCTTGTGGCACTAGGCTACCTGATCGAAATTATTTTTATGCAATGAAGTAGTTTAACCCTTTTACCCAAATTTTACGCGATCTTGATATCTTGTCTTTTTAAAAGTTAAAGGGTAGAAAGTACTTTTACTATCCTCACTGTATATTGCGGGCACCTTAAAAATATAATATAAAAAGTTTTCATCTTTATTTTTGAAAGTCGAAAAAAATTTTTTTTGTAATATAGAAATGGTCCCTTCATGATACGATAAAAAATATTCTTTCTTTCAAAACAAAAATTGTTTTAATAAAAATATTATTTTGTTTAAAAAATGGATGCACAGGATTTGAAATACATTAATCATTGGAGAACGTAGAAACACTCTTAAAAGTAAAAGCGTATTTTGATCATTTACTATTTTATAAATAAATACTACTTAAAGGTACTATTAAAAAACAATTAAATACCATTACGGATGTTGCAAATTATAATTGCCATTAAGAGTTTATTCCCATCATTTTTAGCATAACTCCTAATTTAAAAAAAAAAGCCTAAATTTATATAGTAATATTTAAAAATCGGCTTGAAAATAATCAAATAATAATATAAAATTTATTATGCAGGTTCTAGCAGCTAGATTTTCTACTATTATTGAATTTAGTATACACATATCCGTGTCGTGTCCGTTCCGTGTTATGTCAGTGCCAGACAGAAAAAAACAATGTATATTTATATTAAGATATTTATAGCGAGACGTGTCAGAGATAGGGCCCGTCAGTGCACGGACGAAATTAACACCAAACGATATTTTTCGTTGCGGCCCTGACGGTGTACGGAACGGACACGGACTAATTCTTTGTATTTTCTGAATTTGCCTTCGATCTCTTTATTTTTCGATACAGGATAAACACTTTAACTTTTATAGCTGCCCCGAAACTGCCGCAACTCGGATATTTTTAAATATGACATCAAAAATACCCAGATTTAAAACTGACACTAAACGGACACAACACGGATATGTATAAATCAACCTTTATGCATATCCGTGCCGTGTCCGTTCCGTGTTATGTGCCGGACAGAATAAAAAAACAATGTATACCTTATATAAAAATATTTATACACAGACGTGTCCCGGACGGGGCCCGTCAATGGCCGGACAGAAATTAATACCAAACGATATTTTTGGTTGTGGCATCGATGGTGCACGGAACGGACACGGACTAATTCTTAGTATTTTCTGAATTCGCCTTTGATCTCTCTATTGTTTCATACAGGGTAAACACTTTAACTTGTTCGCTTTCACCTCTTTTGTGTTCAAAATTTTCTCTCCTATAACCGCCCTTACACCGCCGCAACTCGAACATTTATAAATATGACAACGGATACGGCACGGATATGTA